>VYXF01004971.1:242695-279759 GCA_013397295.1 Polioptila caerulea | reverse complement strand
TTAGTCCCTTCTTCACAGCAGGTGAAGCATGTGGGGCTGGTGTGCTTTCTCTCACCAGTTCGGCTTTTCTGAGGGATGGGGCTGAGATGGAGTGGCTCCTCTTTACTCACTGGTCCCAACCAACTAACTCCTATATTGCAGGTCTCTTTTTCTCTTGTCTCAGAATTAAGCAAACTGTCTGGTTTACCTCGGAAAAATTGCCAAAGGATTGCTGCTGCAGGTTGTCCAAGGCCAGGGAAAGGCAAAAAAACTTCTTGCCTGGGCTAACAAAAAAATCAAGCTAGCCAAGCAAAAAACCCAGACCCCTCAGCACCCTGGAGGACACCTGGGTAGCAAGGCTTTGAAAAAAATCCACCAATGAGCCCAAGGCTCACTCCCCCCCACCCCCCTCCTCCTTAAAGATGCAGCACCCATTTTTGGGCAAAAAGCAACAGGCCAGGGAATAGACTATCACCGTAAATCACCCCAAGACACACAATTCTGTAGAATTAGATTAGGCATCTCCTTTTCTTCCTTATCATCCATTAGTTGCATTATCATGTGTATTCTTGGTATGTAGTATTTGTGGGAAATGCTCATCCAAGCCAAGTTCCTGAAAAACAATACTAGTGGAGTTGCTCCTAGCTCTTCGTAGTCTGCCATAGAGAACGGCAAGGTGGAAATGATTCATGCAAAATGTTAAACTTTTTAACCTGTGAAAGGGGTGGTTTCTCTGAGTGTTCAGTACAGCCAGAGTTCTCTCATGAGCAGGGTGATCTCAGCTTGCCCCAGCTCAGAGGGCTTATACTAGGCCAGGAAAAGCCATAAATACAGCAGAGTATTCCTCCAACTTTCCCAATTGCCCCTTGGGATACTTAATTCTTCCTGCCTGTCTGTCACTGTTACTGGATCTGCCACAAACAACGTGGACAGCCCTATAAACATGAAATGTACAAAAAGATGGCAGTGATTGAGAAAGGGAAGGGGTCGTTAATGCTTCAGTACAGCACTTCAGTAATGCTGAACTAGTGAAACCAGGCTCTCTTCACTTGATCAAGCTGCTTCACAAATTTCTCCTCTCTCACGTGTTGATCCAATCTGGTCTTTCTTTTCTGATAGCTTGATTTCAGTCCTAATTAATGTGGTTGCAGCTTCACATACTTCAGTTCCATGGTAATTTTATGTAGTTCCTGGAACTTCTAAAGAAGATTAGCTTTGGTCTTCACTATGTCTGTAATATGGCTCTGTGAACCAATCCAGAGCATCGTCAGTGTTTTCTAGTATCAGTCAACCTTAAAAGTATTTTTGAATTAAAGCCACTGGCAGCTTACATGAATCTCCTTGTAATGGAACATGGCAAAATGCTGCCTTTTCTGCAGTGGATTCTAGGAGGGACAAGAGATGGAAGATATTTCTTAACATAAAACTTACTCTGTGTCTGCTGGAAATACAGTACAGCAGAGAGGAAACAGTTTAGGAGGTTCCTGTAGTGTATGGAAAGGAACTTGCTCTAGGATTTTTCTTTTGATCATAGAGTTTCAATCTCATTGCCTTTAGACATCAATTTCAAAAAATATTGATTGGAGGGGGTTTTCTTCCCTTCCGGGAGCCCAAAGAGGACTTGTCGTTTTCCAGGGTCTTTGTTACCTACCTTTCTGATTCTTTAATCAGAAAGATTGATAAAGAAGCTTCTTCAGACTTCTCTAACTGCAGTGATTTTAAAGCTATGAAAGTATTGTAGATTTCATTTGCCCTCCTGTAAGTAAAGTAATTTTTCTGTCAAGGTGTCCTGTCTTCTGTCTCTGGAACAAGAAGGTTTTCTTACTTCCTTACCTACATCCACTTTCTGAAACTGAGTGATTTCAGAAGAGACTGAATCTTTACTTCCCCATCACTGCTGCACTGCAAGAATACTCTTGTTTAGTGGTGTTTAAATTTGGTATTAACATCCCTAATTAAAAAAATCATTTAATAATGTTGTGCTTTCTTCTCCTTTTCTGTAAAGTGAAACATGTCCAGAAGTTGAAGAGAAGTCTTATGGTTGCTGTTACTTCTGCTAGCAGAAGGGCTGTGATATAGACCCTTACTGGATATAAATAATTTAAAAAAGCAATCCTGGACCTCTGCCAAGAGGTTAGCTTGCTTTGTCTTTTTGTTTGCTTGATATTGGATACTGTGTCCATAGAAGCTGCCCCTGGGGTATGTGCATTTTGAACTTGTTTTTGTCCTTCCACACTGCCAGAACAGGATTATTTAGGAAGCAATTTGTTTGCATCTATTTTTGGACTAATCCAAGAAGCTAGAGATTTCAAGATAAAAATTTTCTCATGGGATAACTAACTCTAAGGATATGTCATGCAGTAACTCTAAACAAAATTTAGGAATGTCCTGCAGCGATCAGCTTAAGCTCTGGTAGAAACATGTAATAGTTGAGATCTTAGTATTGCCAGAAATTAATGTAATTTCAGTCTCAGTCTCTCATGGCTTCGAAGTCTTTCAGTTTGTCTCTAGTGGAGGCACTGTAGGCACTGCTATGAAGTCACTGCAGTGAGAGCATGCATCAGGCAATGTAGACACCAAGCTGTACCAGCAATGTGGCCTCATGGCAAAGGCAGCAAATGGTATCCTGGCCTGCATTACACAGAATATCATCAGATAGAGGGATATGATCCTTCCTCTCTACTCAGCACTGATGAGGCCACATCTGGTGTACTGGTTCCACTTCTGGTCTCTCCAGTGCATGAGAGTGACATATTGGACATACTGGAGAGAGTCCAGCAAAGGGCTGATGACAATATGAGGACAGGCTGAGAAGGCTGGCACTCTTCCACCTGGAGAAGGGAAGGCTCAGGGACACCTCATCAATGTGCATAAATGCTTGAAGCGAGTTTACAAAGAAGAGGGAACCAGACTCTTTCAGTGATACTTGGTGATAGGACCAGAGATAGGGGACACCAATTGAGACACAGGAGATTGCCCAGAAGCACTAGGAAACACCTTTTTACTGAGAGTGTGACTGAGTACAGACTGCCCAAAGGAGGTGGTGAAGGAAGTCTCTCTCCTTGGAGATACTCAAAGGGTTTCTAGACATGGTGGTGAACTGGCTCTAGGTAACTCTTTGAGCTGGGGGAGTTGGAGCAGATGACCTCCAGAGATCCACTCCAACCTCAACTCTTCTGTGATTCTGTATGCTACAAGGGTTTTTGTGTCTGTTTTAAACCTGTTCATGTGTCTTTGGATGTGTTACTTTCCTCTAGAGTCCTTAGCTTCAGTACTTAGATTTGGAGTAACAGAAGGAAAACTTGCCTACCTGTTTATATAGAGTTGTGGGAACTACAGATAAAAAAGATATGTATTGAAATGTGGTTCTACTTAGGTTTCCAAGGTTTTGACTTCCATTGACACAACGTGATGCTTTCTAGTTCTTGTATTGAAAAAGTGGTGAGGTCTCTGTTCACTTTCTCTTTACCGTTTTGAGGGAAACAGTGCCCAGCTCTCTTGAGTCATCTTTCCACTAAGCTGAATAGTCCTAGCCTTTTTATAAAACTTCTATAAAACACATTCTATTAGTGTATTATATAATATTCCGATTAGTTTTATTACTGTTCTGTAAAACTTTTCCAGTTATAGCGCCTTCTTTTGAGACAAGGGCACGAGCACAGCACACAGCATGGAGGGTGAAGGCAAACCTCCAATGGCCCAAATACGGCTAGAAATTTTTAGAATTTCTTTAGAATTCTTTAATTCCCAAATAATTTTTTAATTCTTTATTTTCTAGTGCCTTTTAATATTGGAATTACTTTTAGTTTGACTGCTATTAGGCATCAAGTTGATTTCTTCATGGAGCTATCTGTTGCAGCTATGAGATTTCTTATAAATAGTAAACTCAGTACATGAAATGAGGATTGTTCTTTTGTGGATTGAGTTACATAATTTATCTCTTCAGATGTTGTGTTTCATGTCTGCAATTCCTTAAACTTTATTTAACAAAATGTTGGTTTCATATTTGTCATGCTCCTGCTTTTGGGTTAAAATAGAAGTTTAGGTGAAATGTTAATGCTTCCATTAGTATGGTAACTGTCTAACTCTCAACATTTTAAGTAATTTCCACATTGTTATTTTGTTTGTTTTAAAGGAGAATATTAAAAAGTGAGCCACCATATCCACAAGAAATGAGTGCACTGTCTAAGGATATAATTCAGCGGCTTTTAATGAAAGACCCCAAGAAGAGGCTAGGTTGTGGTCCCACTGATGCTGATGAAATCAAACAGCACCCCTTTTTCCAGGTAAAGCAAACACTTATTGGATCCCACTTATTCTGCATTAGTGCTTGTGAAATCAAAGTCTAAGGAAGTTCTGTTGTTCTGTTAACGGAACAGCTTAGAGACATATTGGGTGCATGAATAATCGCATTGAAGTTAGTAAGAATATCCATGTGTTTGTATGGATGGATTTTGTATGGATTAGAAGGACATGCTATGTTTTTAATATAGTCTATCTGTATCTATCAGTTACTTGAAGAAGCCAAAAGACACACTGCTTAAATCAGAAGGTTTAATGCAAAACATGAAATTGTGTTGTGTTGTCTGTTGTGTTTTTGTTTAAAAGGATGTTTTAAAGATTGCCACTAGCATTATTAGTAAAATTTGAGCATTGATAAAATTCACCAAACTCCTCTATTTTCCTTGGCCTGAATAAATCTTTAGTCTTGTCTAGTAAATTTTAATTCTGTTCAGATTTCAGTGTATTAACATTTGCATTCAAACCATTGTGAAGACTGGATTTGTGTACAATATCTGTAATGTTCTATCCACTGTGGTTAAAATTGTGTGCTTTCCTTTGAAAAAAATAGTTATGTATTTATGGTGCTTCTGAAGTTAAGTAGAGTTAAACTTCCTTAATTCAGTGGTTTTTTTGGGAGATACATTTTGTCATTGTATAACACTTTCTGTTCTTTACTTAATTTCAGTTCCACTCCTTTACAGTAACAGGGCAGTTTTCTTACAACTGCTATTTCTGTGCTTCCTCTTTCTAGTCATGCCTTTAAGTAAGAATTTGGAGGTTTATGCTCTCAGGGCTCTGAAAACTGACATCAGTAATTAAACATAGAAATTGGCAATTAAAAGTTGAAGATACTACATGCATGTGTTATGGCTTACAAAAATATAAATATTGCTTATTCTGAAATAGAGGAAGAAATTCAAGGACCATTATGCTAATTGTTTAGTGCGTCTCCACTGTTAAATTTAATTATGTTGTTTTTCTTTTTTATTGGATTCTGTCTACATACAAATAAGTATGATTCTGCTTGGCTTTAACTAAGCAAACTAGTAGAGCATAATTTGAATGTTTTTCATCTGCCTGTGGAACATGGCAAAGGGAGTTAGGACTGTGTATCTGGACAAGTCTCTCCTTCCAATATCTTTCTGTAAAATTCTCATTTAATTGAAACTTATTTTCCTGGTTTTTGTTTAGAATATGAATTGGGAGGACTTAGCTGCCAAAAGAATACCAGCTCCATTTAAACCAGTAATCAGAGATGAATTGGATGTCAGTAATTTTGCAGAAGAGTTTACAGAAATGGATCCAACGTACTCTCCTGCAGCAACCCCTCAGACTTCAGAAAGAGTATTTCAGGTATTTTAAGAACTCAAATTAATTTTTTAAAGGATATTATTATTGAACAATTCCTCATGTATAGATAGCTTTTTTTTTTCACCTCCTGCCTATTAAATTTTTGGAATTAATTGTGTAATTTCTAGTCCCAGTTCCCAGAGCTTTTTGTTCAACAATTGCAAAATGAGAAAGGTGGAAACAGTCCTACTGCAAATATAAAGTTCCTTGTTTTTCCATTCCCAGCTGAATGTCCTACTTGCTGGACTAAAGTCAGTCTGTTCTTTATTGATTGTTCAGACCTTATGAGTCTTGTCATCTTGACTCCATCAGCCTGGGCTGTCAGCTCTGACAAGAGCAATGCAGTTCACTCATTTCCACATTATGTGCTAGTTGAAGTAATCCTTTGGAAAGTGGGAGCTCCATTTTTGTAGGAGTGCTCTGGTTACTGGACTGATGCATACTGGATGTATGCAGATGAGTAACAGAGCTTCTCTTTATGTTCCTTCCATGCTATTAAAGAACAATCCCTTCTTAGAATACACAGTCTGGATGTTAAATGGGCAGAAACAGCTCATGTGCAGCCAACTTGGTACCAAAGCTGCAGAGGTGAACAGCAGTTTGGATTGCTTTCTCTTCTTCCCTCCTTATGCTTTGTTGTTTTTTATTGTCTATTTTTTAGCAGCTTAATCCTTAGGGTACAGGAATCTAGTGTCATATTTTGGAACTTGTTAGATTCTCAGTGGCTGTAGCAAGCAGGTTATGTATGTCTTAATAACATCTGATTCACCCTGCAGTGGTAGTCACAGATGTTGTTATGATGATACTCAAATTGGGCACATTGTTGCCCACACATTGATATAAAGTTTAATCCATTTAAAATTGTTTGATGCTTACCTCACAACATACAAACTATTTCATGCCTTAACTTTTTAAGGTGTCCTGGGAAGCTGACTACTTTGAAGTACAAGCCTTTATTGCTATGGTAAAGCAACTGTAGCTGAGCTAGATTAACATTAATTAGAATTCTTGTAGTATTATTGTTTTGTTTTTAACTGTGGAGGATCATATAACTAATTCCAGGAAGATACCTATTCATGTTGAACAGAGTAAGTTACAATTTCTCTATAATGATACAAAATTCCAGATCTCTTGAAAAATTCTTTTGAAACTTCTGATGTTTCATATGTATTATGGTAGTTTATGTGTAACAGTATCAAGATATACCCTTTTCTGATGTTTTAATTCCATAGGGATATTCTTTCGTTGCACCTTCTATTTTGTTTAAACGCAATGCAGCCACAGTAGATCCTTTTCAGTTTTATGTGGGGGATGAGCGACCCGGAACTACAACTATTGCCAGAAGTGCTATGATGAAGGTAATAATAATATCAAGACTTAAATTAATTTGGTTAAATTAAAACTGTGTATAACCTCCCAGTCATAAGCTAGGTGACAGATTACAAAATAGTCATCATTCATTTATCATTTCTCTCTTAATGGCTTCTCAGATGATTCAAGCATCTGATGATCCAACACATCTTGCATGTGAAACTATGAAGAAGTGGTTAAAGTTTAATCTGAAAAATGAGATGATTGTCTAGCTTTCAAGAAGACTAAAGTATAGTAATAGTAGTAGTAGTAATAATAATAATGACTCCTGATAGTTCTTTTTCAACCAACCACTGTAGATATTTCTGAAGCTCCTTTAATTATATAATAACTCCATCTATGTTATATTTACCCAAAAGAGCGTATAGTTGTGTGAAGCCTTATAAGAACACATGCTATTGTGATGTCCTCAAATGAGCACATAGTTTTGTGGATGAATGTATGTATGACCATCTTTGATCCTGTTTGTCTGAATATTTCGTATCTTCAGCTGTTGTAGTAGTAATGATTTATTTAGTGATTATGTTTGTTTAATGTAATGTAAGCTTTACTCTTTGATTGTTAGAATAATGTTTATGCATTTTATTCAATAAAATTTAAGATTATATTTTACTAAAAAGAGAGCTCTTTTACAGTTTTAAATGTAGATGAAAAAGTCTCATGAAATTTTACTCTTTGTCTTTGACTGTGTATACTGAAAGTATTCTGCAAAACTAAATACAGACAGTTTCCTAACAGGACTCTCCATTTTATCATCATTATGAACTGGATCTGAAAGAGAAACCATTGGGAGAAGGAAGTTTTTCCATTTGTCGAAAGTGCTTACACAAGAAAACTAGCCAAGAGTATGCAGTAAAAATAATTAGCAAAAGGTATAAATATTCTATAAGACAATAACAATATTTTCTTTGCTTACTGTCACCCATGGAGTAGAATAATGTTCACTACATTTTTGGAAGTGGAAAAATAACTTGAAAATTATTTCCTGCTCTATGAATCTATAGAAACTTACTGTAACCTTATGACCTTTAAAAGATTCTGAGAGTCTTTTGAAATAAAATGTTGTTCTAGTTGGGACACAAGAAGAAACCTAGAGAGTACTTTTCTGGTTCCTAGTTGTATTCTACCATTACTTCCCTAATTTTCCTCCTAACAAAGTAAGGTATAAGGTTTTTCTATCTTGAGATTTAAGTGAACTGCACGTAGGCTTACGCTGCCTCCCTCTCCTAAGCAGCCCAATTGATTGCCTAGGATACTGCTTTTAAGAATGGTCTGCAGTGTGGGTTGCCTCAGATGTAAGTGTGTGTGTGTATAAAACGTAGACTATGGGATTGTAAGTGGCATCTTGTCTCCTGGGTGTTCTGAAGAGAACACCACAATGGAAGCAGCTGACTTGCTTTGTACACGGGTACCATCTGGTTCTCTTCCAATATTGATATTTCTGAGAATTTCTGCCCAGAGAAAAATAAAGATAAGGGATTCTTTGAGTAACAGATGGATTTTTGCCTTCATTTTGCAGAGTTCATTAGTAAGTACATCCCTAGTGCGTTGTAGAATGCTGGCAGGAGAGTAAGAATGTTCTGCAATCAGAATGATAGTTCACAGTGATCTCTTGCCCAAGACATTTGGCCGTAGGTCTGTTTTTCCAGACTCTAGAAGAAGCTGTCCACCAGACCTAAGTGTCTGTCATTTCATCATATGTTTTTTGAGTAGGACAAGTTCAAGAACAAGAAGCTGAAGTTGTAGGTGTCTGAGTTAGTTTTCTGAGGTCTGCTAAATTAATGGAAGCCTGCCTAAAACTATCTTGCACTAGAAGTGGGATTCAGTAACTTAAACATAGACATCTACGTAGTGCCATTTTAGCATCTGTTGGTGTCTTCTCTGTCCTCTGGTTCCCATCAGTCTTGTGACTACTACCTTTTTGTAGATGTCTTCATGGCTGATGTCATCTTCCAGGCTCTTCCTATGCTTAGGCCACTGAATCCTACTCTAGGTATGTATGTTGCAGTGAACTAGTTCACCCTGTAAGATGGATTCATGGGAATTTCACTCATTATAATGAGACCTTAACTGGTGTGTGGTAGACACCTACGTTGGGTATTTTAATGTGGAGATCTCTGCTATGTGTCTACACTCACAGGTTTTTTCTGTGGTACTAGCAGAGCTGTAGGTTAGTGCTCCCATCTCAACATAATGTGTCTTTTGTTTCTGGATATGTGAGCAGACTAGTATTGACTTTTCCCCTAGAACTTTACTTTTAGAATTTATGTCCCTGAATTATATTACTCGTGGACTCTTTTGCTTTCTCCTTCATCGTGGTGGCTCAGGCTAAATGAAGGTAAGAAGTGATCTATATACAGAGATTTTTTTAGGATTGCAGGGTGTGAGCAGACTCAGCATGTTTGTAGTAGAGTTAGCAGTAAACCCACACACTGAACAGTTGGCCAAAACCCAACTTGAATTAGAATCTGTAAGTAATATTACTCTGTGGATCACACCACTAAATCTTGCTAAAAAGAAAAGTATAATAAGTTTTTAGCAAATTCTTTGCCTCGAAGTCAGTCTTTCACTCCTACCAGGTAAAAATGCCCAAAAAGGGAATCTTACACCTAGGGAAACCTTTTCATGATACTTGAGGTGAAAGCTCAGATGAACAGTTCCTCTGTGGTGTTGCTTTTTTTATAGTGCTGGACCTGCCCCCAGCCAACAGTTTTAAGTTTATCTGTGCATCTAATGACCACTGAAACAGTGTAAACCTGCTTGAGTTACTGTTTTAGAACATCCCATTTGTTTCTCACAAGATTGTTTAAAATCTGAGATGGTAACTATTTACGGAGGGGAACTATTCAGAAAAGCCCACGTACAAATTTCAACAGTTTGTGCTCATGATACTGAACCTTTTTCATCTGTTTCCAAGGTTCACTTCCTTCTGATAGTAGTTTAGGGGAAAAGACTCTGTGAGTCAGTTATTTTAATTCCAGAAGTCACTTTTAGTTAAAATACTTTCAGAGATGCAGGTGGAACTGCTGAGTTTACTTGTTGATTGAATGAAGCCTACAGAAAGACTGAATTCTCTTGCACAGAATTCTCATTGTGGTACTTATCCTAATTAGAAAAAAGAAAGACCAAAAATTAAGAACATGTGTGGTGAGAGATTCTATCTGTATCTGTTACCTGTAAAGCCATTCTCTAAATCAGTACAGGATTAGCCTTTCTCAGAGAGAGTTTTGGCAGAAATTTTCAGACATTATTTGCCAAAAATAAATCGATATATCTAACTAGTGGAAAAAAATGTTCTGCTCTGTCACCATTCATGTAGTTTTTATAGTGATCACCATTTTCACTTTTTATGGCTATAGATTTCAGTACTTGAAGGAGAACTTATGCAATGGTTTTTATCTGGAGATAGTCTCTTATCTCTTCCATTTCAGATTTTTACTATGGTCTGTTTAGGGATTCATTTGTATAACACATTTCATATATAGATGATGTTACTCTTTTTCTAGTAGAGCTCATAGTTTCTGTTTCATTTTGGAATTATTTGTCCCCATTAAGAATGGAAAAGAATTGGGCTAAAATAAAGGTGAACTAACAAATATTGGTAGTAACAGAGGTGAAGTCAAATTGCTCTGGACTAGGGACACAGTTTGGTTTAGATTGAAGCTATTCTATATCACATGAGCTTTTGCTGTAGGAGGTTGCAGTTGCATTAAAAACATTGTTTGAATTGGGCACGGGTTTTTTAATGGACTAAATTGCAGGGCTATGGGGAGAGTTTTGCTCCACTTACTTTTAATATGCAGCTAATTGTGTTCAAGTGGTTGTAATAGTAAAAAAATATGGATTGCAAGCAGTTAAAAAATAACACTTGGAATGTGCAATTTGCTCAGTAAAATTGGTACAAAATGACTGCTCAATTTTTCCAGAATGGAAGCCAACACCCAGAGAGAAATAACAGCTCTGAGACTCTGCGAAGGACACCCGAATGTAGTGAAGTTACATGAAGTTTTTCATGACCAGGTATTTTGAAGAAACTGTAATCAGCACCTACCAAACATATTGCCATGTGTTTTCCTGAGAACTTTTTGGATTTAAGCATACTGTAACTGTGGAGACAACTTGTTTCCTAGGGCTTTTGTCTAGTCAGTATAAAAAATTAAGCAGAAATTCTGCATTCAAACAACCCTGCAGTTACTCTAGCAAATCAAAACAATATGCAAAAAAACTAGAGGCTTGTATTCTGTTCATTGTTCTGTTTTGTCTCTGTTTCCCATCATACAATGTGTTCATGGCCCAATTTCTGTATCTATGATACTGAAATGTCTTATCACCTTTCCCCCAGGGTCAATATAAATCTTAAAACAGTACTTGTGAATTAATTTAGAAATGTTGCATATGAAGATTATATATCTAGTATCTTTTCATACACATTAGTAACTTAATGGAGATAACCAAATAGCTTGCCAAATTGCCAAATATGAAAGTAGACCCTCTATTTGAAAATCTAGTAAGATCAGATTATTTAGATACCTTAATTGTCTTTTTCCTTTAATGTAATACTAAGTCCATAGCATGTAATAAACAATAATTTGATCTGAATTGGAAGTTGGTTTGAGCTAGGGTTTTTGACCAGATGTCCTATACAGCTCCCTTCCAACCTAGACTCCTCTGTGGTTCTGGTCTATGATTTTGTAATGGAACAAGGGGTCTCTTGCCTCTCCAAATATAGCAGTCTGTCCCCATCATGCTGTTTGTACTGGGACCAGCAGAGAGCTCATGTAGAGCACTTCAAAATTAGCTGAGAGGATACAGTGTCTGCACCATAATTTTTAATGGCAAGAAAACTCTTTTTTTTACATATATGGACAGTATGAGTACATATGTGTAGAACAGGACATTTCTTTTAGTTTCCTTTGAGTAAAATGAATATACCAAATCTAAAAACAAGGCTCTCCAGACTGCTCTGCCACTGAATAGGCTGCTCTCAACCAATCAACCCACTGTATTTTTAGCTACTTCTGGTAGCTCCCAGGTGTTACCTTTCAGATTACTTGCACACAATCTCTGAAGACCAAAACTGATGAAAATCTTCTAGTTTTGAACTTTCTGTAGTTTGTCTTAATAAAAAGAAGTTCCAGTTTTTAACTTGCTCTGATACCAGTCTGTTCAAATTCCACATTAGCATTCCAACCATATAATATTGGATTGCAGTCTCTTGGTGAGCCAGAAGTTTTGTAGTGAAAAAAGTCTCTTTATCCTTTCTAACTTACCTGTCAGATATTCCCAAGACAAAAAGAAAATTTGCAGGAGAGGACTACTAGACTATTCAAGCACTAATAGACACCTTGGTTGTTCTAAGAAGTGTTACTGTTTTCTGTCCACATAGCTCTGCTTCTGTTTTTTGCTATCTAAAGTGTACACCTTCTGACTATTGCTTTGAATTCCATTTTTTGGCTGCTTTCCAGAACATTTTGCCATGCTTACAAATACTATTTTAGCTACTGTCATTCATGGGAGGGAAGGGCTAGAAGCCATGGCATGCCTATGTCCATTGCCTTTTGAGAATGCTGACTTTACTTCCTTGTTCTGAGAAGTCTGCTGTTTGTTTAATGGCAAGACATTTGAATTGCAGTTGACTGTGCCAATGTTGTCTTATAATCAAGAAAGCCTCTGCTTATTGATTGTCTTGAAAAGAGCAACCTTCTAAAAACCCATTGCTTTTTTTAATTTAAAAAAATGTTCTTTAATTTTTGGGAAGATATCTATTGTAATTCTAACAAAGGAATTGTTTTGGCTACTACTATGTAGGGGATAAAAAAAGTTCTAGGTAATTTTTTATTTCAGAGGTATAGTTTCAGGGTGCTTTTAAAGGATTTCATAACATTTAAGTGGTTAATTCCTTATGCATATTCATAGATACATATCCTTGTATCAGAACAGGCTTAAGCAGCAGAAGTTTGGCTTTTTCCGACTTTACTTGTTTGTCTAAGTAAAGCCTTTTCATCTCTCTATGAATTTATCCATTTAGCTGGTGGCATTGTGTTTTTGTTATTAAATATGAGTGCACATGGGGAAGACATTGTTCTTCAGTCTCAACAAGATGGATGGGAAAAATGCCATCTGAGATTTGGTGCTTTTCTTTGGCCTTCCAAGGCCAAAGCAGCAGTGCTATTTCTTCAAACATCAAGAACCTGTCAGAATAGCACCTAAATCCTGAGTGGAATGTTGGTTTGTAATGTTAAATTCCTAACATGCTGTATTTTCATTGTTTCAGCTTCACACGTTCCTAGTAATGGAATTGCTGAAGGGAGGAGAATTGCTTGAACGTATTCAAAAAAAGAAACATTTCAGTGAGACTGAAGCCAGTCACATCATGCGCAGACTTGTTTCAGCAGTGAGCCATATGCATGATGTAGGAGTTGTCCACAGAGATCTGAAACCTGAGGTACAGTGACTTGTATATATATATTTAGACAAAAGGTTGTAAAATGTCTGGAATGTGATGTATCTCTGTTTCTCCAGCCTTTGTTACAGAATTTTCTACTCCTGTATTTTTAATTAGATGTTACCATTTTCACTTAGCAAATTCTGTAGATATTTTTCTGTTTGTAGGTAAAAGTAACTGTTAGGAAACATTTTTAGTTCTGTAAGGGATCTCTACTCTTAACTTGTTCAAAAATAATTCTTTGCCTATTTGGGGACATTTTTCACTAGCATGTATTTATTGTGTGAAACAATTCATAAGCAGAGCTTGGTTGCTTGGGTATTTTGCCTGTACCTTTCCACCTTTTGTTTGATCTTAATTTCCTCAGTAGGGCTTCTTTACCAGTTAAGTACAAAATGAGCACTAACAGATGTGTGATTTGATTTTAGTGAGTTCAGTAGTTTCCCAAAAGAAACAATTTATTAATATCTATTTTTCAGTAACTGCTTTTCTGATATTTTGTTGTGCAACAAGATCGTGCCTTCTAGACCATTCAGTTTACTATTATAAGATTGACCACTGACTTTGTTCTGCTTCCTGGAACCAGTGTTTTCTTGGTTTTGCCAGCAATGGGTTAGGCTGTATGTTTCCTCGAGCCTGAAAATAGTGTAGATTAATGCTGTAAGGATAAATGCTGTAGATTCATCCTGTAAGGATGTTTATTGTAGGGTGATTGCAGCCATCATACCTCAGGAAATAGCTGTTCCTTTTGTAGCTGGAGTTAAAAAGTAATCCACCATTCCTACTGATGTTTTATCTTTTTGTAACATACTTTCTGTGATATGAGAGACTTGGTATTTTATAGTAATTCCAATTCAGCTACTAAAGAAGTCTTCTAGGCGTTGCTAGTTGTTTTTGAAAACCAATCCAAAATATATGAGTTTGAAAGAATCTTTGTCCTGGTCTCCTGTTGTAAGTGAACAGTTAAAGAGGGACTATTTTAAAATTCTAATATGTGAATTGAAAAAGTCAGCAGAGAAACTTTCTCTAAGAGTCACACCATCAGGGTAAGAAAACAGCTTTTGCAACAAGTAATTATTAAAAGGATGAAACCAACTCTTCTTTCTCTCTGCTATTCTTATCTTAGTCTTCCTGCCACTTTGACTATAAAGGCACAGTAAAGCAGAGCTTCAGCTGCATGGTAAATTAGGCAGTCTCCAATTCTACGTTGTGTTCAAGGACAGAAGTCTGGGAAGTCCAAGTAATGAAGGGTTAGCAAACAGCTTGCAGAATCCATTGCCTCCACAAAGTTGGACTTAACCTGCTTGTCTCCTTCCTGCTTCTTTTCAAAGTCACTATTTTAGGTTCTGACATGAACTTAGTATGGGATATGCAGGTTTCCCAATATAGATATGGTTAGTGCACTTCTCTGTAAAAAGATATATAGGAAATTCTGTTGCTTTTCTAAGAATTCCAGTCAGATTTTTTTGATATTGAACTTCGACATCTAATGTGCTACTGATAATTCTTTTTTAAATTTCTGGCTGGTTAAATGTAACTAAGAATGAGACTTTTTGAATTTCATGGACTGGAAGACTTCTGTTTAGCAGTAGTAATTAGATCGCATATGTTGGTCTACAAAACAGAGGAAAAGTACTGGATAGAAAATAGAGAATTCATAGGAATAATGAGTTTGTGTAGCATATGTGACCATATTTGGAGCCACTCACTAGAGGATTTGAGGACTGTTTCTGTGAAGTGATCCTTAATCTGTAAACGGAGTTCTAAAGGTATTACAACAAAACATAACAAGTGAGAGAGAATGTTGCTTATATGTCCTAAAATATATGTGGAATATAGCTGTAAATATTTGGGGGATGTGAGGGTTCTGAAACACGCTTTATTTGCCTAATTACAGGAATACTTGAACCTGGAGTAGGATACTTGGACTGCAGCTTTCTTTCCATGCATAACCAAATTAAGTTTTATCATTAGAAAGGTCTTTTTGATCAATGTTACTCATTCTTTATTTACCCACTATATAATATCACCATAGAAAAAAGACTATTATGTTAATTGCTTATCCTTATTGTAGGAATATTTTTGCTGAAATTAGGCTTCCTTTAGATCCATTTACACAACAATTAAAAACTGACTTCTCTGAATGTGCATTAAGCTATATCAGCAGTACAGAAAGCAAAAATACTAAAATACTGGTTTGTAGCAGCTGTTTTCTTTTATCCATAATGAATGCTCTCAGTTTCTCCTTATTGATCTGCTGGCAGTCTAGCAATCATTTTTTACCCTTGTTAATGAGTTTGAAATTAATTACTTTGTGTGAGTCATTCACCTTTTGTATTGCAAAGTTAGAAAGGACTATAGGATTTCTAATATTGAGAGTATTCCTGGCATTCATAGATTGAACAGTAAGACAATAGCAAAATGATGCTCTTCCCTCAGAAGCTGAAGGGAAGATTAGCATTAGCTGATAATCCATCTTGGCCTCAGACAGTTTTTCTGTGACTTACCTTTCCTCTTGTAGCTTTCTTGGCAAATACAAATACTCAGGGGAGGAAAAAGAAGCTGATTGCTGATAACAAGTTGTCTGTCTTCAAGTCCACAGTGCCACATTCCAGTGTGTAAAGCTGGAATTCTCAGGGACTACTGTACCACTGTCTCTACCTTGGTGTAAGGAGTAAGTTTGTGGCTGGACTGTTACATGACCTTCAGTGCTTGAATGCTGTGGGTCCTAGGTCTCTTCCAGAACACATATCCATACTGGCATGGATATACATCCATGCCAACAGCTCTCTGAGCTAGTGGTGCACTTCCTAACACCCTTTCATACCAAGGTGCACCGTTTTATCACCATCCTTCACTTTCAAATGACTCTTGTGTATTACTGTCCTCATGGCAATACTGTGTTACCACTTGAGTACCAAAGACTATTCAGTCACAAGACAGGATGAGCAGTGGGAATCCCCCACACAAGAAAGCTGTTGTTCACAACATGCCAGAAGAAAGTGGAAGCTTAAGAAAATTTGGTTTTGTTCTCTGCTCCGTATCCATTTTCATTAGTAATCTCAGAACTGCCCTGACTTGCAGGTATGCAGAGGCAGGTAAACACGTCACGTCTCTTCCAACCTAGAGTATTGTTATTTCTGCTTTTCTCTTCCCCCAGTGTCTCACAGTTCACCTTTCCTCTAGATAATGGAAAATTTTCTGTTGTGATACAAGTAGCAAAATAATAACCAATTTTCTACCCAGTGCTAATATTGATTTTTGTCTTTGCTTTTCAGAATTTACTATTTACAGATGAAACTGATAATTCAGAAATAAAAATAATTGATTTTGGCTTTGCTCGTTTAAAACCACCCGATAATCAGCCTCTTAAGACTCCGTGTTTTACTCTTCATTATGCTGCCCCAGAGCTCTTGAATCACAATGGCTATGATGAGTCTTGTGATCTGTGGAGTTTGGGGGTCATTTTGGTGAGTGGTTGAAGTTTTTAACTATAATTTTATTGCTTGTATTTACTTTTTGTTAAAATACAAAGGACTTGAGGTGATTTCAGACATAAATTGGGTACATGCTGGGAGGTGAAAATACTCCTGCTCAAATAATATGTTCCAAATACAGATCTTTTCCGGGAGCAGAAATTTTTTTTAGCAAGTAGGAAATAAAATTTAACATTTTTGGGAATGGGAAAATTACTTAATACAGTCAGCTTCTCAAAAAGATACATGCTTGTTATGGAATTTTACAGGCGTCCATGTAATCTTTCTACAGTTTCAATTCAGAGATGGAATCAACCTGTATTTTGATCTGAGAAAATTAGTTTCATTAGGTCTAAATGGGTAGAAGTATATTTTGTTCATAGTTTCCTGCAATAGGTGAATGTTTTTCTAACAAGAGCTCCAGAGAAAGTCTTCTATATTTTACATTTTCTACAGCCTTAAAGTTAAGCTAGACCAAGTTTTATTGCGTAGCGTTGGTGATGCAAACAACTGCCCTTCATATTTAACAACAGAGTTGTCTATAAATATACTGTGTTTCCTAATGCTGCTTTTGCTCTTGTGACAGTACACAATGCTGTCAGGACAGGTACCCTTTCAGTCTCAAGACAGAAGTTTAACATGTACCAGTGCATTGGAAATAATGAAGAAAATAAAAAAGGGAGAATTCTCCTTTGAAGGAGAGGCTTGGAAAAATGTTTCTGAAGAGGCTAAAGAGCTAATTCGGGGTATGTATTTACAAGTGTTTCATGTACATTATGGTTTTTATCTAAAAAGATAACATTTGGAGAACAGTACAATATCTGGATGCTCCAAAGTGTCTAACCTGACAGAGCAATATGCGCACCTTGACGTATGTACTGACCTCTGATCCAAGCAATGAGTAGCAATGGACAAATCAGAATGCATTAGAAATTGCTTGTACACCTAGCAGAGTTTTTAACATGGTAAGATGCTGACAGGGTTAGTGGGGTTAGAAGGAACTGAAGAGCTTCAGAAAAAGTGAACTCAGTCTTATATTTAAAAGCAGAGTTTTTCTATTTTTGCTTTTCTAAAAAACCAAAACAACTTATGAGATAAAAGTCTTAAAAGCTGAGCTTTTTCAGAAAATTAATTTATTACTATTTCTTTTCCATTGGCTATTTTTTACTTCCTGTCCCAAGACTGCTTACTGCATTTCTGAACTACTTCATTGACATTTTCTGTGCTTTGGTTCCCCTAAGCTTTTTAGCATCTAATTATGTTTTCAGCATGAGCTAGACACCAACCTTAATGCTACTTAGATGGAGTTCTGAATTTCTGTAGAAGCAGACTTGTAAGGAATTTTTCTGTGAAAAATGTAGGAATTTCCAGATTCAGATTAAGGTTAATGGTGCAGGGAATGAGTTAATGGTGAGGCTTACTCTTCTGAACTTCATCCTAGACAGGTTTTAAGTGAAGAAATAATTTCATAGTTCTGAGTTTATGTGACGTTTATGTGAGTTATCAAACTGTTAAATATCAATTTTTTGCTTTTAAGATTCTTCTAGAGAGGATGATAGTACAACATTTTGTGAGCCTTATCTAGGATAAATATTGGCATACCTAGGATAAATATTGACATTAGTTACTTATCAGAACAATGCATGAGAGTTTATTACAAAATAGTTGCATTTTCTATTGACCAAAGATAAATAGCTGACAGTTTTAAAGAATGTGATGTGTTTCTATTAGGACTTCTTACAGTGGATCCAAACAAAAGAATTAAAATGTCCAGCCTGAGATACAACGAGTGGCTTCAGGATGGCAGCCAGCTCTCATCTAACCCTCTAATGACACCTGATAACTTAGGCTCTTCAGGAGCTGCAGTGCACACATATGTCAAAGCCACTTTTCATGTAAGTTCTGAGAAATTTAATGTCATGTGCTATGTTTTATAATGTGTCATCTAGATTTGTATGTTTTCTCTTAACAACAATACATATCTGTCCTTACAGTTCCTTATAATGGAGTCATCAGAGATGTTATGAGGAAATGTTATTGAGGAAAAAAAGTCTAGCTAGAAGTATATACTGAATTACAGTATATGTAATACAGTATATTTTCATGTGTGTATATGAAAATATGAATGATGAAGCAAGAATAAATTTCTTGAAGATATTTATATTCATGAGGATTTGGGCATTGAAGCAGCTGTTAAAAATATTCTATTTCTTAGAGAAATCTATTAAAAGATCTTCAAACTTTTATAAAAAAAAGAAGGAAACTATATTTAACTTAAGTAACTGAGTTTTTATCCTTATGGTCACTAAATTGAAGTAGAATTTCTGTAATGTATGTAGTTTATGCTTTTTATATCATGGATGCTTTTTTAGAGGACTTACCTGTCTACTGTTGTATATTTATTAAAATCATTTGAACTGCAGCTGTACTTTACAGACATAGTGTCGATTCTCGTGACACCCTCTACAGAGAATGAATCAAAATTGAGCAGATTTATGCTGAAATGCTTGTGGATGCTTTTTAGGAAGGAGAGGAAAACAAAGTAATTGTTTCTTGGAGAAGTCCTGATGATGCAATATAATTTGGGCTGAAAGAGAAGCTGTGATTTAGCAGTGTCTTCTCTGTAGTGTTAAATAGGTTAGTTATTATATCACAGTACTTATAAAAAGTACTTCTAAAGTAAAAAGAACAAGGAGAGGAAGAGCATTAATCAATAATGTTATATGTTGGCTCTTATGTACCTGTAAAGACTGCTAGAGTCATTGTTAACAACTACAATAGGAATTAGTCAAGAAATTACATTGGATCTTTTGATGTACCACATACCATTCATAATAAGTGATAAGGCATAAAATATGTTAAATCTCTTGAAAAATTTATAATTACCTTTTATTTTTAAACAGGCCTTTAACAAGTACAAAAGGGAAGGATTTTGTCTTCAGAATGTGGACAAGGCACCTCTTGCAAAAAGAAGGAAAATGAAAAAAACAAGTACAAGCACAGAGACGCGTAGCAGCTCCAGTGAAAGTTCCCATTCTTCCTCCTCTCATTCTCATGGTAAAACTACACCTACAAAGACATTGCAGCCCACAAACCCTGCAGACAGCAATAACCCAGAAACCATCTTCCAGTTCTCCGACTGAGAAGCAGAGAATGTCCTGTCTTGAGGAGTTAAGTGGGTATAGACTTGGCAGTACCTGTGTTGTCTTCTCCTGCCCTTCCTCCCTGTGGCTTACAGGCTGCTACAGGAAGATGTCTGTTGCTTTAGAAATGTATTGTAGTCATCCCTTTTTAGCTTTGTATTTCCATACATTTCCTTTTAGCGTTGTTTGGTATCACTGGATATAGTATAATACTGTTATAAAACCAACATTGTATTCTCTGAGGGCTAAATTACTGGTGTGCAGTCAGGCTCAAGGTGAGTAGCTGTGCTGCTCATGGTACTGCTTGGAAGAAGACTGTTCCTCAGTGTCACAACCTTCCTCCCAGTTTCTTCCCCATTGCTCAAAGAAAGGAAAGCTCTGTAACATATGTAGAACTTCAGGATCTTCTGCCCTTACCCAGCTCTGTGAAGAATGTTATAGAATTTGATTCTTCATGCATGTAAAGAATCATTGGTACAATGCGCCAAAACAGTATAGTACTTTAAAGGCTTTTAAATTTATGGTTACATTCTGTCCCATTTATTTGAATTTTAAAATCAAAATGAAGCACTATGGAACTCTTGCTTTGTTTAAAAAATAACTCCACATATCTTGTTCTAAACAACTTAGAATAGAAGTCTTAGATTTTTAAAAATTTATTTATTTTTTAAAAAACACTTCTAGGATAAAAGATATCTGATAAGGAGAGATGTCTAGTACTGTGATATAATAATTTTTATTTTTTGAAGTTATTAACTTCTAAAGATTTTACAGATTCTAAAATGTAATGCTATAAAAGAAAATTAAATTTCATATTTGATGCTTTGGAAAATGGTCACATGTTAAAAAACCTATTTCAAGATTTAATTATAATTTTTATTTTCTTTTTATAGTTACACAATAATTTTAAAATACCAAGATTTTTTTAAAGATGAGAAAACTCCAGTTACAACATTTGTTATTATAGGGTCCATAAAAAAATCATACCAAGGTATTTGAATTTTGCATTGTGCAAATATGGCTAATAGTGACAGTAAAATATTAGAAGATGTTTTATTTTTTGCACTTTACAACATCCAAAAGAGATGTTTTAGAATAAAGTGCACTCAGATCTCTCTTCCTACAAGGTGCTGCGCACTGTTTTACTGGGCTGAATGACTGAAATCCACCACGTTCGGTGGTTGTGGTCATTGTGAAGGAGAATTCTGTACTTTGCAGGAGTGAATCTCTGTATATTACCCACTGTTTTCATTCCTTACTGTAAAATGCAAAGCTCTTTCTATCTTGCTTTTACATTGTATATAACAAATACTAGACCTGGGCACCTTGTGTAGTGTAGATGTTAACAACTTATGCACTGGGAATACTAAAGGGAAATTATATTGAACACTGTGCTTCACAACTTGTTCACTGTGGTGTTCTACAGTGAAGTATTTCCTACTGTGATAGTATAGTATGTACATAACTGTTTGGAATCATAAATGTGACTTAGAGAAACATCAGCATAAACTTTTAAATCAGTATATTTTATAAATTTATGGAGAGCTCTTTTATAGCTTGTATTCCCTATGACTGGGGTAACAAGTGCTAAAGATGACTCCTGTTTTGCAAATGCTTACATGTGTAAGTTTCCACTGAAGTCGGAAAGGCTCCTTGTCATATGCCTGAATTTGTGTGATGGAAGTCTAATTGACTAGAGGATTTTGTTAACAGCTGTCTCTATCCTAAAGTAACCTTAATTCAAACCCTATGCAAAAAAAAAAAGGTTATAGAAACTGTTTATATCAGTGGTTTTATTTATAGAATTATATCAGATATCAGTATTGACAAATACAATACATCCATGTTTACAGGGATTGTGTGTATCAAAACAAGGCTTTGAAGCCCAACATGTTTGTTCTGTGTTTCTTTAATATTAATAATGGCATTCTGAGGTTTTGGAATTGCTCATGTGAAATAGTTTACTACTTTCTTGATGTGAATGTCAACAGTAATTGCAGCATTAATTTCAGGTTGATGTGAATATTGAGATTTGCACTGTTTATGTAGAAGTAGTATATTTAAAGATCAGTCTATGTGCTAATAACACAACCAGTTTTAAGTGGCCGATGTTAAAGTATTGAAAAATAATTGTCAATGTAATATATTCAGGTTTGCTTTCTGAATGCTCTCTTTGAAAGTAATCTCAATAGTGAACATGGCTCATTTGTAAAAGAATACTTTTCTCTCCCAAATAAACTTGCTGTAAATACAACAAACAATCCACCATTAATACTTATTATGCAGACAGTATAAATGAATTGGAAGATTGGAGAACAGGTTGCTTGTAAAGTTTGCACTTCGAGGAGTTTGTGGAACTTGTCTTCAGGATGAGGACAACAAAAAGCAGTTTCAGTCTGATTTCATTTAAATGTAAGAAACTTTTGGATACCAGGTGGATTTGGAATATTGTGACCCAGCTGAAAGAACTTAAGTATTAGGAACACAGAACAGTTGTTTCCCTTTTGGGGAATTTAAACTTTCTTGACAAACTGATGGAACAGCAACAATGTGTGCACAAGATACTAAAAGCTAGAGATAATGGCTCTATTGTCAATCTTTTTGTCTACACAGGTTTTGAGAGACTGTTGTGAGACTAAAATTATTAGAATACATCACTTGTATCAAAGACAACTTTTATAGCTGAATATTTCTGTCCTCTTTGTGCTCTCACTGTAGTTATTTGATAAAAGTTTAAACCCAGGGTATTTCTTTCGGACAGGGCTAAGTACTTTTAGCTGTCACCTTGTATTTGCTATGAACCACTTACCCAGGGTAGCTGAAATGTTTACGGCCTCTGCCTGCCTGCTGCCTCCAGGTAGCAGAACTCTTGAGGAGTGTACTTGACACTAAGCTGTCTGAATTTTTAGATTAGCAACTTTACATAAACAACTGCTCTTTTACATCTTTACATCTTTTACGCTCTTTACATAAACACCATTGCTTTTGAAGGAGCAATGATCTCCACATTCAATTAAAATATTTTTTAATTAAAAATCCCCACATAGATTAACCTGACAACTTTTCTTCTTGGAAACAATGCCATTTTCACATGTCACATGCAGCATTGTGGACATTGATTTCCTTATTTCCTTAATGCCAGTTATCAACAGATTATAGTGAAATTTTCTTTCTAACAAGGCAGGTCAAGAGTAAGTTTACTTCTTGTTCTGATGTCCCTGCAGGAGAGCATTTACTCTTGGCAGAACACTGCCAGCCTGATAAAGACCATGGGCCATGTTTTACATGCTTTGACCACTGTTTCAAATTTGAAGTGTACAAGTTAATCTTTGTTAGTACTATAAATATATTGTCTTGGTGAAGCAATATTACACTGTAAATTGTGTGTACTCAGATTAAGTTTTCTTCACAGTGCTGCTATACCTCAATCAGCTTTAATGTCTGCTGTCAGAAATACAGTGCTGTCAGCCATGTTGTAGGCAGATTTGTGTGAAAAGTCAAATTTCTTATGAGTAAAGATTTCAATTAGTGTGGATTTTAATCTGATCTTCAAAGTACTCAATATCTGGTAAAGACATTTCTTTGTAATACTTTTAGAAACACAAATATTAGTATCAGCAGGTAAATAAAAATCTGCTAAAGGATTTAGAGAAATACAAAGAAAATAACATGACTTACTTTTCCTCTGGCTTAGTGAAATTTCTGTACTTTTAAGAAAAGAATCAATGTATTTGGCATATGTATTGTTTACTGCTATGAAAAAAACCCCTATTAAATACTTAATTAAACAGCTGGGGACAAGGACTGACATGTATTGCATCACAGAGTGGATTGAGGCATCAAATTGGCTCTGCTGATTGGCATATTTTCTAAACCCTTTTCCATGGCTTCTTTTCTGAACAAGATAACGATTCCTACACAGCTGTGTCCCTTCTCAGTCAGCTGAGAACAGAGTAATTCTCACCAGCAATGGAATGTAATGGAATGTTGCACTAGCATCTTACATTTTTAATCTGTGCATGTGTTCTCTGCATGCATGTAGATACATGCTGTATTGCATGTCTATATCTCAAATTAAAGTAATATGCCTTGATTAAGAGAACTTGTATTTTAAAAATGTGTTCTGGACTCACACAGATTTAGAGGACCAGATGAGGGGGCTGCCACAGAAGAGGAAGAAGGTTAAAGGAAGTCAGAGGTGAAAAGCTTCTGGGAAGATATTTTCAGGGGTGATTTCTCCCCTGGCTGTCTCCATGTGCATGTATTATTCACTGACAATGAACTGCAAGCTTTCTTGCCATTTGTCAATCATAAACATATTTTCTACCTCTGCAGGTCCCTGAGTATGTGTGTGTGTAGCTTTATAATATTTAGGTCATCATATTGAAATTATTTGTTATGACTCAAGTATCATTCCAGGTGTTTTTACTAAGTTAATGGTCTTCACCCTTTCCCTCATAAGTGAAAGTCTTTTCCAAAATCCAGTTTTTACATGGTAAAACATGGTATTGCCTTCCTTCAGTTGAGATAGTTGACTGAATATTCAGGATTGAGAGAACAAAATATGAGTAGTTCAGCTGTAAAAATAAAAGTGCTTTGATCTTTGTCCGCTGGTAAGAAACTCTTCTCAGTTTGGTCCTTTGACCCACAAAGCACTGCATTCTCTAAAAGTAGCAGAAATGCAGAGCTGTTCACTAGCTCTCACCTGCTATCCCACACTTTTATATATTACATATTAAATAGATTCTGAATGTTCACAAGAACACTTGTGTAGAAAAGAAAGACTGATTCCTGTAGTCTGCTCTGGAAAATGAAATGATGCTTTCAACTACATTGACCAGCTGAAACAGTCTCTTGTTTGTTGTACCCAGAAACTGCATAATGGAGGAATGCAAGAGACCTGCAATAATGTAAATTTAAAGAAAACGTATTTTGACACCTTCATATTCTGTGAGATAGAAATGGAAGACAGCAACTGGCTGGGAAACAATTATAAGTGTTTAGGTAGAGATGTTATGGGCTGGTCTGACTAATACTTCATTCAATGGTAGAAAGGAGTCCATATTATTCAGATGTAAAATTGCTTTTAAAAATTGGCAACCAATCTGTCTTTACAAGAGTCATGCAGAAGTCTGCTAAATTCCTTTGAAATGCCAATAATAAAGGAAAGAAAAACAGAACTCTTCTTTAATTGCTTCAGGAACTGCCAAAAAACCTAACAGATGAAACTGCAAACTGATTGCAAACTTCTTACAGCTTTCTTAATACAAAGATATTTGTCAACAAATCCAGCATCAAATCTTAAAATTGGTCTCATTTATGTTCATCTCATTTTCCCTAGTTGTTTTNCAGCTTTCTTAATACAAAGATATTTGTCAACAAATCCAGCATCAAATCTTAAAATTGGTCTCATTTATGTTCATCTCATTTTCCCTAGTTTTTTTTTTTTTTTTAATTTTGTCAAATGTGTAGTTGTTTGAGTATGATTATGGTATGAGTGTATGTATGAGTATGAAAAGGTCTATTTTTTATAAGCAGGAGAAAAATCAAAGGAATTAGGATTAGATGAAGAAATCCATTTGGAAGGGTAACCATTTTAAAATATGCATATATATTAATGATATTTGCTGATAAAACGGTGTCTAACCAAGTACATTTTCTCTGAGTTATGGGCATGATTTTGTGTGACATTCAGCTATGCTAAAAAAGCTTTCAAGTGTAAAGTCTTTGGAGTTTAGGAAAATGAGAAGAAAAGGGGAAATTTAAAGATGATGCTTCAAAGAGGGGACAATGCTTGAAATTTGTCACTAGGTTACTCAAGGTGTCTGGTTAGAGGTATCATTGTATGGTCTGCAGAAGCTCACTCATTAGTAACAGTACATATGCTGTTATTCCTTTAAAAGTAGTATACAGTGGAGAAGAAGAAGTAAATTCACAAAAGCAGCAAATATCTCAAAGCTTTTCACAGGTGTCTCCTTAATGAGTCCTCATCCTTTAAACAGATAACTCTGCTTTCCATAATAGTTACTCTTGTTGGAGCTATGCTTGCTTGAGGGAGCAGGATCCCACTCTCTGGTGATGTGTTCACTGTAGAGGGATGCTGCAAATTGGAGCTCAAGGTGCTGTGTCCCTGCTGCTCTTTTGTTCAAGTGTTCATACAATTCTGCTTGGTATGCATCACCATGTCAGTCCAATTGGTATGCAGTTGACTAATTTGTAACTGGTATTGCAAATGTGGCAGGTCAGTTCAATTTTAGTGCTGTCAAAGTAAAAGGAAGACTTGAGATCTACTTCAGGACCAAAGTGAGAACAGGCTTTGAATCTTAACATACATCTGGATTACAAAAATGGATAAAAGTTTGGCATTGGCTTTCAACCTTGACAGTCTTAAGATGCTCCTGCAGCAAATATGGATGCTTACAGATATCTTTACAGTATTGATCTATTTCACCTGCAGAAAAAGAAACCTGCAAAATTGTTTCTTGACAGATAAAATCTTTTGCTGGAGTCCTAGTAGAAGAAATCATCCCTAATTTCTACCTTTACCTTTGAAGCTGTAAAGGCAAAAAATGAATTGGTGACAGATTCTGACAGCTGGTTATAAAGGAGCAGGCTGTGTTAATTTGCAGCAAGAGGAACAGGGCGTTCTATTTCATGTGTCAGTGTGGGCAGGGAGTGAGGAGAGGGAAAGAAATGGGAAGAAGGAAATGCTGAGTGCTTTGCCTCACTGTAAGTTACAGGACATTCTGGTTGCACACCATTGCTTTTGAAGGAGCAATGATCTCCACGTTCAATTAAAATATTTTTGAATTAAAAACCCCACACAGATTAACCTAACAACTTTTCTTCTTGGAAACAATGCCATTTTCAAATGTCAAATATAGCATTGTGGATATTGATTTTCTTATTTCCTTAATGCTAGTTATCAACAGATTACAGTGAAATTTTCTTTCTGACAAATACCTTTCTAAAATTCTTTTTCATGCCAACGAAGTCCCAAACTTTGTGATAGAAGTTTATCAGAAAGCAAGAGAAGTAATTCAATTGGCTTATTTTCCCGAATATTCAGAAAATGGATGAGGATTTTTGGAATAAGTCCAGAGGAAGATTCTTAATTTGATGGAAAAGTACTAGAAGAAAGGATAATTTTGTGAATACAGTGTTGGAGAAAATACAGGAAAGCTGTGTTCTAGAAGACTGCTCAGGACTTGTGGAAGATTAGTAGAACCGGATGTCAGGTGAGTGCTCCTGTCTCTAGAGCTGTTAGAGCCTACCCATGCTTATTTGAAGGATGATAAACCCAGCCTGTTGGCCAGTCCTGTCAGAGCCACGGGTTATAGGAAAATCTGTTGCTGGGCTTCTGTCTTGGAGATACTTCTTATTTGCAAGTCTTGTTAACCATCAGGGTATGATCAACATTTGGCAAATCAGACTCTTCTGCTGTGTTGGAATGATAACTGTAATGAAGGTTTTGGTCTTCAGCAGCCTGTTTTCTTCTTCAGGCTATGGTGTTCAAAATAGGAAGAGATTTTTTTTTGTTGTTGCCCTACATTTTGTGGTTAACCACTGTGGTGGCTTCCAACTTAATGCAAAGCAATCTGGAGAAGCACATCATGTCATTGTTAACAAGTCAGCCTTGGATTCCCATAGGAGAAGCTCTTGCAGAGCTGTGCACAGTGCAGAGCAATAGCTTTGGTATTCCCTGTGGTCTGCATGTCCATTGTTCTTCCCACTCTTGAAGTTGTGTATACTGGGAACTCTTCTCACAGAAAAATGTAAAAAAAATAAACTGAACATCAGATTGCTAGGCAGATGATGCTTGGGTGAAGGTAGTTTTTTTTGTTATAACCAGGGAGTTATTGGCTGTTGCATTATGCATGACTTCTCTGGCAGCAGGGAGAAGTACCTGAACAAGTCTCTAAGACAGACTGATAGTACTTGAGCTATTGCTGATCTGCAGCACTGTTTGGAGGAAAATGTATGAATATGCCTATGGTAAAATCCTATGGTATAATGCTATCATCATATCTAAAGAATCCTACATTTTCCTAGTACTCATTGGGATTAAGTAGGTTATTATGCAGGTTTTGTTTGAGTTTTTCAAAGGTTGTGGGCATGGAGTTTGTTTTTAATTACTATTATTTATTTTTACTCCCCATATTGTATGCTTAGTTTTGTTACTTTCCTGGCCATTCTATTTATGTTAACCCACTTATTTCTTTGTAGTCTTTCTGCTTGTCCTGAAAGGTAATATATGGGTATTTCTGCCCAAAAAGAACTGTAGAATCAAATGGCCAATATACAGAGGAAATAAAAGTATGAAGAAAGGCTATGCAATAATAATTTTCCTGTATCAGTGTGGAAATACCCAGCTTAAATTGCACTGGTCATTAAATACGTACCTTACTCTTCAAATGACACAACAGACAAACAGAATGAACAGTGTTAGAAGTACAAAAATGACAGATTTAAAAATAACTAAATAATTATAAAAATTTGGGCTGGGTAAATGAGTGCAAACCGAAAGGTACAAGCTGAAGTAGGACTTTCAAACTTAGATCTAAATATACTCTGAACAAGGTGCCAGATCTGGCTGGCTGACTTATCTTTTATGCTTTGAAGTAGAGTTAGGTCAGCAGCAGGTAGGAGAAATCAGCTTTGTCCTGCAGATGTGGAACTTCAGATTTTCGGGAACCTGTACTTGGGTCCAGCAGGAGCAGGAAACAGCTGAAAGCTGGCAGATAGTCCCCAGAAGCATTTTTTGTGCATCATCTTTGTGAAGATAGATTAAGTCCACAGGAGGATAGTTCACATCCATTCCCAACCAGCTGTAGTAACAGTAACATCATTGTTTTCTACTTGAGATTTTATCAAGCGGCTAAAAAAAACATATATGCTGTTCTTATGTTATCTGTGCTGATAGAATGATCTCCAGGGCAGTGAAGCAGACTGGAAATTATATTCTATGGTTTCAGATGAATGCTAGACCTTTTGGAGATTTCTTTGATCATGTTATTGTATTTTAAATGAACCCTGTTTCAGTCGTCATCATCTCTGGAAATACCAAGCTGAGCTTTTCATGGAAAGGAACTATGACATATCAGAGGATATAAAGAGGAAAAAAAATAATTTCAGAGAATCTCAGAAGCTGCAAGAAGAGTTTATCTTTTGACCTACAAGAGCAAGTGTTAGGCAGTAGAATGTGAAAGACTGAGTTAGACAAGGTAAGGTAAGTTGTAGTGTGTAAAGCCAACTGAATATTGTAGGAATGTCAGAAATGTAATGCTGAGTCAAACTAGTGGGACCAGAATTGCACACAGCACTCCAGTGCAGATTACAGCATGGGCTACACTGTGGCAAAATTATGATGGCTGCTGTGTCCTCAGTAGTCTTTTTGGTGATGCCTGGTGTTTTGTAGGCTGCCACTGCACAACGCAGCCAGGATTTCAGGGAATCGTCTGTGATTTCCTGACATCCTATATCAAATGTAAATCAGTTGTCTCTAGAAACTCATGTTTGGCCAGTTCATGTTGCCTGAAAAACATCCAATCTTGTTTTGGAGACATGAAGACTGGAAGAATATGTTGCCTCTTCGGTATTTTACCAAATGGGTAATTATTTTGATAACTTTTAAAAAGTCTAATTTCCTTTATAACTTTATTTGGAGCAGGTTAACAGTAACATCATTTGTTTTGTTTTTTGGGGTGGTTTTTTTTTGTTTTGTTTGTTTGTTTTTTGTTTTTTGTTTTTTTTGTTTTGTTTTCTGTGTTACTTTGTTTTTAAATGCTTCTTTCTTTACATGATATTTAATTTCCAAAACATAAAGTAAGTATTTTTCTGATTCTGCCAGTTGTTATGGCAGAAACTGGTGGCTTGTCAGGTCTCTGAACCCATATTTGCTATGCAGAAATAGCTGCTCACACTTGTGTTACTGGGTCCACTTCATAGTGTTTCTGACTAGTAGGAGTATATTCTCTTGGAATTTTCCCCAGCTGATGCTAAAAAGTCTCCTCCCCTCTCTGCTAAGGACCTTGCTTTTGGAACATAATAATGTGGCCTTGTATGCAGATTTCCTCTTAGGGTGGCATCAGGCTGGGCAGATGATGTTCTACTGCCTTCCACCTTCCTTTGGCACACAGGCACAAGCCCAGTGTCCTCAGGATGCCCCTGGTGTTCCATGACCTGTTCCAAGGCACATGATGAACCCCAGGGGAGCCACTCTTGGTTTATGACTATTTTGTACTAATTCTGGATCTGCTGATTTTTAAAAGACTTCTCTCCAGTTATTAACATAATTGAAACATCTAATTTAAATGCACGATTTTCATTCTTTCTAAACACAGAACAAAAGTAGTTGCTGAGCACTCCTTTGTCACCAACGTTATTCTTTCCTCTGGATAGTACTGAACTGATGATGTTGCTAAAATTATTCATTGTCCTCGGCAACTTTCCTAGCCATGTGTCATAGTACTCACAACATACAGTATTTACTGTCAGTATTTTAAGCTACCTACAGGTTTGGAAATTTTCCGAAGTTATATGTAGCTTTCGACTCCCTCTGGTGGTCTGGCAATGGAGCCGGCAGATTGTTTCACTGCCGCTGACTGCAACAAGCGACACGTTGGAATGCAGCACGACATTGTATTTTATTTTTACCCTTGAGAAATAGTCAAAAATGGTATATGGCTGGTTTTCTCTTTTGAAAAGAAGAGGCCTAACAATGTGCAAAACCGTTGTATCGTTCTAAAAACATATAACTGCTATTTTTTTTAAAATCCAGAATATTATTCTGGACACTGTTTTCATAAGTAAGTCAAAAGAACAGGAAAACGTCTTTGCCTCTGAGGTTCAATTTTTCTAGGAGTATTTTCTTTTTTGAGTTTAAGCTACAGATTAGGCAACAATCTGGATCACATCTAGAATTTAGCTGAACTGTGTCTATAGGTTTGTTATTGTGCAAAGACAGTGTGGGGTCCCTCTTGACCTGCTTCCCTACGAGCAGTGTTGTACACCAGTTTGAAATAGAGCAGGAAGGAGGCTTACCATGAGAGCAGCACAATGAAAGACTCGTGATTAGGCCCTACCCTGGGTTTTCCCTGGACTTAAAAGTAGCCAAAGCACTTATCTGAAATTCTTAGATCTTTGAACAGGACTGAAATGTTTTACACTGGCACAATAAAAATGAGAAACAGCAAACTATGGCATTTTTCTTCCCATTTTGCTTCCTATTTCCTACTACATGTTAATACAAGATAGCAAATTTACTGGCACCATACCATTGTAAAAATACAGTTGTGGCACAAGTCGCAATTCAGATATAAATACACTTATTCAACCTCCAAAAAACAGTGGAGTGTGGTTTTTTTAAAATTCTGGGAGGTGACTTTGTGTGTGTGTATGTAAATATGTGCATTTGTGGTGCAGAGGATATTTCCAGGCACAGTGTGGCAGGTTTAAAATGTGGTATGAAACCCTGAGCTGGAAGAATATGATTTTAGTAGATACTGGCAGTTGAGTGATCCTCTGTTGCCCTTCCACTGGCAGTGCTGGCTCCCATTTCACATGAGTGGGCTTGGGAAGGACATCTTTCGGAGCCTGAATTTTTTTCTGCAGCACATTTAGTAATTAAACTTTGGATTCAGACAATATCAATGACTGCTAGCCCCTGTCATTTATTAAAGACTGTGAATTGACATCAAGGGATTTCATAAAATAGTAAAAAAATCTGTTTGTCTGTTTGTACAGGCACACATTCCATTTTCAGTATCAATTGCCCATTATCTCACAAGTGCAGTATGAACTGAATCACTTTGAAGGCAGCAAACTACAAAATCAAAAGTCCTTTGTGAAGAAGGCTTTTCAGGTTCCTAAGTTTTCTTGAATGGTTTTGTGTATGATTTTAACTTTCTAACAGCCATAAGGGCTTAATGGTTTACAAAATAATGTACATTTGCAGATGTAACTATTTTTTATTTCTAAGAAAATAAACTCATCTAAGTACAAAACCTTGAAATGCTGAAATAATTTGATAAAGTTTATTTCACTTTTTACATGACTTGTCTTCCCTGCTATGAGGCAGGGGTGACAGGCTTTATAATGGGCTTGTTGTCAGACTGTTGGTTTAGTGGATACTGTTCAGTCTCACTTCCCTTCAAACAGCATGTTCATACTCTCAAAAAGGAGACAAATGTCACTGTGAAATTACTCCTCAAACAGTTTTCATATGGTCTGTTCTCAATTTCATAGAGATTACTGACATTCAGTAGGAATGGAGAACTGTGTGGTTGCCTCCTTTCACTAGCCATGCTGCTCTAACTGAGAAAAAAAAAAAAAAAAAAAAGACTTGGGTTCCAGTAAAAGTTTTGCTTCCGTTAATGGTTATGAGCTGTGCTCTTCACTGTAGTGAAATTAATTATCCCACTAATGAGTTTTGGCCTGAGAATTTTTGCACTTCACATTTGAGAAAATAGCAGACGGTAGTAGGAGTTGATTATGATTGCCCTAAAATACAAATAGTATTTGAATTGCATCTCTGATCACTTGTAGGAATATATTTAACATTCTGATAGGCATTACAATGTTGATTTGAATTGAAAGATAAAAGATTGGTAAAATTACCATTTATGCTGAGGAAAAGCTTTTTAATGTTTACTTTTTATTTTATTTTACTATGGATGTAAAAACCAGACATTTATGCTGTCTTCTGTAGCATCACATTTCCCTCAATATTGTTTTCTTTCTCTGATGTATGCTATAGGTAGAAAAATAATTTTAATAATTAGCATTAGGACTAGCAGTTTCAGACCTTTTGGAAAAAGCCCAACATGCCACTGGTCAGTGTGCCAAACTAAAACCAGAGTAGGAGATAAACTTGCATATTAAACACTTTTTCTTTAAATAGTGAAACAACACTGGCCATTAAGCATTGCTAACCTTTGACACAAGCTGGCTGTTAATCTTGGATTCTTCCCTGCCACTTGATTGGTGAATAGTCTTTGTCTAAGAAGCCAAAAATTTGGTCTGGAATAAAAAACCCATTGACCCTGTAAGTTTGCTTGCAGGAGGTTTTTTCCTCTCCTCTGGGTTTTGAGCATTCTATTTTCATATGTTGCCTTTATAAATGCAGATACTTTTTGTATTGGTTTTTCTGATTCCTTGTTATAGAATGTTTAATATCTTAGCAGAGATTAAAGTGCTACTTTATTTAAGTCAGTTTATATTCTCTCTCACATTGTCACCAGTTTAAAGACCCATCACACCTGTTTCTCATAGATCTTTGTGGAGTACTAGTGCAGAAAGTTTCTTTACCAGGTTTACTTTCAGGTTATGAGAAGTATGAGAGTACCACATCAGTGTGTGTATTGGGTTTGTGTGGCCAGGTTTTGGTAGCAGAGGGGACACTGCAGGAGTGGCTTCTGGGAGAAGCTGCTGAAGCTTCCCTCACATCCAACAAAGCCAGTGCCAGTTGGCTCCAGGATGGACCCAGAAGCTAGCCAAGGCTGAGTTCATCAGAGATTATAGTAAAGCCTCTATGATAATATATTAAAGAAGGAAAAAAGTTATTGCACAGATGTAATTGTGGCCAGGAAGAGAGGAGTGAGAATTTGTGAGAGGAACAACTCTGCAGACATCAAGGTCAGTGCAGAAGGAGGGGGAGGAGGTGCTCCAGGCACCAGAGCTGAGGTTCCCCTGCAGCCCCCGGTGCAGACCATGGTGAGGCAGCTGTGCCCCTGCAGCCTGTGGAGGGGGAAGGGGGAGCAGAGACCACCTGGAGCCTGTGGATGCCCAGAGGAAGGCTGGGAACCCCTGGGAACACACTCCTGACAGGGACCTGCGGAACTGTGGAGAAGCTCAGTTTAGGGAGGGTTTGACCTGTGCCCCCATGGGCTCTACACTGGAGCAGTCTGTGCCTGAGGGACCACATCCTGTGGGAGGGACCCGTGCTGGAGCAGCTCATGCAGAACTGTAGCCCTTGGGAAGGACCCCACACTGGAGTAGGGGAAGGACTCTTCTCCCTGAGCAGTGGCAGAAACAACTGGTGATGAACTGACCATAAGCCCTGTTCCCTGTCTGCCTGTGCTGCTGGGGCAGAGGAGGTAGAGCTCAGGAAAGAGGGAAGGGTAGGGGGAAAGCTGTTTTCATGATTTGGTTTATTTCTTATTCTCCTGCTCTGACTTTGGTTGGTAATAAATTCAATTAATATCTGCAAATTGAGTCTGTTTTGCCTGTAGCAGTAGTCAGTGAGTCATCTCTGCCTGTCCTTAGCTCATGAGCCTTCTGTTATATTTTCTTTTCCCTGTCCACTCGTGGAGGGGAATGATCACGTAGCTTTGGGGAGTATCTGGCATCCAGCCAGGGTCAGACCACCACAGTGTGTAGTGGTGTAGTGAAAGGCCCTGTTTCTTGATACTAAGCTCATGAAATTGCACTGAACAATCCACTATTTCTGTTCCCCCTGTGTTGGGGGAATTGGAGTGGGAGAGATGGCATAAGGCAAAATGATTGACCAATACCAATATACCTTACTTACTTTTCCTGCATTTTGAACTTCACTCCTTTTCACAAACCAGGTATCTCTCTCTATTTGCTATCCAGCTGCTTCATCTTACAAGCAGACTATTTCTAGCCAAGAACATGTATGCTTTGGTCTGCCCCAACTGTGTTATAAATAGGCCATTTCTAGAAAACCACACTTTGTTTAAGTTGGAAAAAATAAGGGACAATTGACAAAATATGCAGGATCATGCTTCTCTTCTCTATGAATTTTATGCTATCCATTCCAAATCCACTACTGTATTCCATTATGGGTCATCTACAATGGAATATTCTCAGAGCAGTCTTGCATGCATGGAAGTTTCATTAATGTTAAAGCAGTTTCCTAAGCATTTCAAAATGTGCTAATTCCTTTTGCATAGATGTCTCACTTCATAAATAGGGGCTGTTGAGATAATAAGCCTGATGAACTGTAATGTAAATATTTTAATACTTCTGCTGGTAGCTTTTAGTGAAATGATGTAATCATTGCTAACAAAATGTGTTAAAATTGTTGTGAATCAATATGAATAATCTTCATAGGCAAATTAGCTCTTTTAGAAAATTTAAATTTTAATTTTCATAGTCTTATCTGTGAAAGCACAAGTAGTTATAATATCAAACATTTTGAATTATCATTCTTTTCCTCCCTATATTTTAACTTGTCTTTTCTCTCCAGTAAAAAAACATGTTATAATCAGTTTGGTGTTCTCTGGATCTTCTGAAAAACCATGTAGGCAAAAAAAGGCTTTATTACTTATTTGTCCTTTTGCTTTTGTTACATTATTAAATCCTCTTTCCAATCCTGCACTACTCCATTGTATTTTTAAAACACTGTTATGTTCTGCTACCATTTCATTTCACTTTTAAAATTTGAAGAATATTTTGTTTGAAATTGGACTGTAACTTAAGTTACTATAAAAGCAACTTGACTAAAAGGCAACTGACAATATCTGAATTTTGTCTTGTTATGCTTTTAATAACACTGGGAATGAAAAGTAAATTACTTGAAACACTGGACAAGACATTTCATGCCTGTCATAGAGTTGCAGTAGCTGTGATGGTCTAAGGATGATGGCAGCAAAAAAAGATTTGTTGGAAGCCGTATTTATTATATTGAGGGTATAGCTGGGGAACACACTAACAAGCTTTTAGTTGTAGAAGCCTGGGTCTGTTCCCGGTCAATTAATGATTCAATGGAAACTGCAGATCTTTAAAAGGCTGCATGCTGTTTCTCAGGTTTCAGCTGATGATCAGAACCAAGCAAAACTTCAGAAAGCACCTGTCTCTAGTATATGTGAACACACACGAACCACACAATTGTTTGGAAATTCTGTTATGTGAACAACTCTCCCAACGCCCACAGGCAATGTCATGTTTACATTCAACAGATCTATTTATAGAACAGCCAGTAGTTTTACATTTGCCCAAATTTGACTTCTGACTTCGTGAACTTTCAATTTCTGAAGACTAACGTGTACTAGATCCAGAGGAATGCAATGCACGTGAAAGCAAAAATTGCATGCAGCCTGTTTTTTGAATCTTCATCATCATCTCTGACAGTCATCTTCACAAATTCAACCACCAGTGTGGCTTCACTGACTTCTCATTTCTGTGGATGAAAAGAATTAATTGTACAAGTGCGCACTATGACCCAAGGATGCAGAGCGAGACATTTGAATAATTTGAATTCATGTTGTATGTAGCTACACCATATCTCTGCAAAACATGTTATTTCTGTCAATGGGCAATTGTGAAAAGTAAGTAGCAATTTGTGAGATTTTTTACCCCAACTAGGTCTTTTCGCTACTTTTTCAGTGAAAATCAGTCGTGGCTGCAGCTTTCCAAGGTGTGTATAAGTTTGTGGAATTGGTATGTCATGTATGCGTTATGAAGTGTTTGATAAAGATACACAGTACCAGTAGAACTGTTTCAGCTAGTATTTTTATTCTATCCAAATGTTGGAAATGCATTTATTTTCTCAAAACGTAGGGCATAATCTCTGTACCTTTCTTTCCCTCTATTATTGTGACTAAGGCTCAGGTGAGTCCGGAGCAGGCGGCCCTGCTCGGTGTGGAACACGGAACGCGCCTTTGAACAGACGAACCCCCCGCGAGCGAGCGTGGGCGAACAGGTGACCAGACACGGGCAGGAGCTGAATCTGCGTTACCTTTCGTGGGAGGGGAAAGTGGCAGAGGGGGCCGGTGTGTGCTCATCCCTCCCCGCGGGGGAACAGACTCCGCTGACCGAACGTGCCATCCCCGGCCCGTGTGAGCGCGGTCCGGGGCAGCTCCTGCCGGCGCCCGCGGTGGCGGCCCGCGGCCAGCGGCACCTTCAGCGGCCCGGCGGTCGCATTAGAAGCCGCGTTCCGTCCCTGCCTCCCCGCCCCTCCTGCTCTCCCTACGCCTCCCGCGTAGGTGTAGCACCGACGCGGGTGCCCGGGCGGCGGCAGCGGCCGGAGCGGCCCCTCAGCGCGGCCCCGCC
>VYXF01004971.1:32323-242323 GCA_013397295.1 Polioptila caerulea | reverse complement strand
GGAGCGGCGCGCAGGGAGGCGGGAGCCGCCCCGGGCCCGGCCCCGGCCGGAGGCGCCGCGCACATCGCCCGGGGGCCGGGACAGCCGCCGGCGGAGCCCCGCGGAGCCGGGGGGCCGCGCTCCGTCTGGAGCTCCGGCAGCGCGGCGCCATCCCCGGCCGGCCCGGAGCATTCACGGCCCGGAGCGCGGAGCAGCCCGTGTTTATCACGAGCGCCGCAGTTTGCAGGCGCACATGCTGACAGGGGGCATAAAGCCCGAAATGTCCTTCTGCCTTCGGTGACTGCCAGAGGATCTGTGCATAGCGTGTCGAATGAAGGCTTCCGTCCTTTCTCTTAATAGCAAGCCTCAGCGATGTAGGGCAGCTTCATTTATTTTGTTGTAAAAACTGTAGATATATTGCTTGTTCTCTTAATTCTTATGTCGTAAACTTCTATATGTTTAACTGAAGGAGTTAAAAAGCAGTGCTTTATTCGGAAGCATGGAAGTACTTAATGAACGAGGGAGATACAGAGAAGTTATCTTTGCCATGAATGCTTTAATTCTGTGTGAGAAAAAATCTGGGGATAGTGTGTGCCTCTCTGGGCTCACTCATCTGCTTGAGGTGGACCTGGAGGTATTTTCAGAGAGCAATCCAGGCTGAGAAGACAGAACTTGGGGTGAATTCAGAGGTGATAAGTTAACAGAGAGGATGAGGCATAACACTGACATCACTGAAAGTTTGTTGTGAAAGCGATGATAGCTTTGCATGTTCAGACGGGGAAGAAAACTGCATGTTCAGCTCTATAGAAATACGAATGAAGTAGGAAAAGCCTGACTCAAAGAAGAGAAGAATTTAAGAATAAATGGGTGTTAGATAATATTTACGTGTGTTGGCCTTAAGAACAACTGAGTGGTGCTCCTGACACTGGTGTTATGCTAACTAAAAATAAACATGAGTGAAAAGATGGAAGGTATGTTTAGTTTCAGGACATGCATCACTGAGTGATAGACTATGGGCCAGTTAGGGATCACTTCAAGCAAAGGCAAATACGTTTTTGCTGTCTAGTTGGGAAGCACGATCTTCATAGTTTCAAGATGTACTTAGGTGTTTCAGACAGGCAGGGAGAGCTAGGCAGGAGATGTGATTGACAGTTTGACTTAAATTTCTCTAACCTGTGTACATTTTACCTAGCTGAAGCATATCAAGAGAAGATTATGCAATCTACACGACTTTACACTTCAGTGGTTTTCCTATGAAGGCATCTTCTAGATTCTGTACCAGTCAAAATACAAATTATTGAAGCATTTCCTGATCTTTAAAACATGGAAAAGTATCATGTGCAGATTTTATCTCTTTTTGACAGCACATGAAGGATTAAGTCAATGTGCATGACTTCTAAGTCTGGCTAACCGAGAACATAAACAGGAAATTTAAATTATCATATAGGACTCCTCTGTATTGGAGTAACACAGGAGAGTAATTTATTTAATGAAATGCCTTCACCTGCTCTTGAGAGTGTTGGTAACTGAAAGTTTGTGTTCCAGATCCAGGTGTACCTAACAGGTTGCAGGCCAAGGTTATCAGCTAGTGAGAATACCAAAGAGGGGCAGTGCCTCTGTTCCACTCATGAAGATAGATGTGTACTGAAAGGCACTCTGATGCATATCCCTGTTGTTACTTAATCTGAAGCAATTAGGGTACCCTAATTTCAGTACCCTGAATTTTACTGCATCCTTCTGTACTGATGTTCAGTTTTGACTTGGGAATGGATAATAAAAATCTGGGTTTTGGCTGAATGTGAAACCATATGTCAGGAATTATTTAAAAGCATGAGGAAGAGGGAAAGGGAAGAGAATCCTCTATTCCCTATACACCATGTATTGGTGTGTAGGGAATTGGCTTCAACTCTTGAATGCTGGAGCATTTTAACAGAGGATATCAGCATTGCTAGGAATAGTGTTTATTGCTCTTTGAACACAGATGGGAATGAATCTTTTGGGGAATCTCTTTTCTAATCTCTTCAATCTTGCACTATTGCAAAAGAATAGACTTATTTTACTAGGACTCAGTTACAGCTCCTTTTTGGAACTGGAGATTAGACAACTTGATAAAAAGTTTAATGGTCCAAGTTATTATTTGGGCTGTTTTGCATTAGTAGATTACCATCTCTTGGAGCTTGCAGCCTAAATAAGATGAAGGAAGAAACAGCTCCCAGGACAAACGTCTGTACAGATACACAAGGCAATAGTATGTACTTCTGATGAAATGCAGCACTTGAGAAGTGCAGTATTTTGGGTGGACTTGATTATTGTATTGTTTATTCTGTTTAGTTCTGCTGATGGATCCTATATGCTCCCTAACAGAAGTCTGTGTGTAAAGTCTGGCAGTGGATCAAATATAAATGACAGTTTGGGTAGGATTTTGAATGCATGAAAATGACCCTAAAACACATTTCTGTGTCTGATTGATTGCATTTGAAAGCAATCTGAGCTTACTGAGCTTTAAAAAAAAGAGAGAAGAGAAATATTGGTGAATTGGCTACCACTTCTGCGATTTGGTATCTAATAGTCACAATTTAGATTACAAAAAGCATATATTCTGTGGCAAGCCTGTGACTTGCATTGCTTTTCACAGTGGATAAATAGATGAATGAAAAAAGGGTCTTTAACCTGACTCAGATTTTGTTTGCCACTTAGTGTGTTTTATTTTGTTAGCCACTTAGTGTGTATTATATTTCTCTACTTCAGAACCAGGACTCAGCAGCAGTAATGAGATTCATGCCATGTAACACAATTCTTGATTTGAGCTCTTGCTTCATCAGCATTCTGCTAAAAGATTGGGATAAAACTGTTATGTGCAGGGTGCTGAGGTAGCCTTGCCTAACACCACGTGCCCACCCAGCTGCTAAGTCTCTCCCCTTCCATAGAGGGGCAGGAGCAAAAGGTGGGATATGATTGTAGTGTCAAATAAAGGCAGGGAGATCACTGACTAGTTACTGTTCTGGGCAAAATAGGCATGATTTGAGTAACTGAAATTAATTTGCTGCCAGTTAAAATATAGTCACATATTAAGACAGAAAGACAGACATGAAAGTACCACCTTTTCTCTCCCCTTTCCCAGGCTGAACTTCACTCCTGTGCCCCAGGCTCCTGTGCCTCTCCCCATGTGATGCGGGGTGCAAAGGGGTCATGGTGCAAGATAATTTCTTTCTACTGCTCCATCTCAGGTTTTTCCTCTGCTCTGGTATAAGCTCCCCCCTGAAAGGGGTCCTGCTTTGGAGCAGGCTCTCCACGTGGTGCAGTTCCTTCAGGGCATATCCACCTGGCTTGGGTCCTCCCTGGCACTTCCCTTGAGTCCCTTGCTTCTACCCCTCTCCTTCCCTGACCTTGATGTTAGTTTTTTTGCTGTTTCTTAAATACACTTTCCCAGGGGTGTTGTCAGTTGTGCTGAGGGGCTCAGCTGTGTCTGGCTGTGGTATTGCTGGAGCTAGCTGGGCCTGGGCAGGGCAACCCCCTGGCCTTCTCCCACTGGAGCCACTCCTGCAGCCCCTCTGCTGCCTGCACCTGGCCGGTTATAACCAGTAGGGCAGGATTTTCATCAACTGTAGCAGCTGGCAAAGAAAGCATTGTGTTGCCCTGAAGGTCACAAAGATGCTGTCCTTGGATAGTCTGTAGCCTGTTCAGTACCTTCCTCCAGTGTTCAGTGTTCACCTCCTGAGTAACGCTTCAAGAATGGAACTGAGAAAAAAACTCAAGTTGTTAGAAATAAAATCTTAGAGCAGTTTTCACTAATGAAGCTTTGTGAATGTTCCCAACTGGTTTAACTAACTTAAAAAGATTCCTTCTAAGAAAGTGAACTGAAGAAATTTTCATTGCTGGTTGAATTTTTTCTAACATTGCAAATGAACAGCATGATGGTGAAGCATGATATGACAGTGGATGCTTTGAGTACATAATTGCTTGCTCAGAGAATATTGCAAGAGGTTAAAATACTAAATGCTGAATATCTGAAACTAATCTGAATGTATTTTAAAGTGCTGCCAGAACTGAGGAACACAACTGAAAGCTGACAATCGAATTGCAAAGCTGATTGCAAGGCCATCATGTATTTTTGATGAAACACTAGTGTCTCATAGGAAGTGTCTACAATGGACTTCAGTATGAAGGTTGTATCTGCTCAGGGCATTTTCAGGACATCATTCAGTATTCTCTTGTTTTCTTTCCTTCCTTTGGAAACAAAATGAGGAAACCTTAGGTTGGTTCAGTAGCCAGCTGAATGAATTAAATAAAGGATCCATGAATTTCCATGGGTGTTTCCGGCCATTCATTGTTGCTGTGATTGGAACATGACCTTGCTCAAGTTCAGTCAGATGTATGGCTCTGTCTGGAAAAGCACTGAGAGGGTGAATTTTTATAATTCAAATGAGGTAGAATGAAGTAGTCCTGTAGAAACCTTAGCCAGGGTGAAATATTGCATTACCGTGGGGAGAGAATGCATGCCCAGGAAGTTCACGGATCTATATGCCACCAAGAACATTGTGACATTGCCATGAAAATAGAACATTACCTACAGGTATCAAGTTTGCTCCTGGAAATACACCAACATTGTAACACAATTTTTTTTTACCTAGTGAATTTCTTACTGGTTTTGCTATTCCATTTCTGTTTTATTTGTCTTGTCTGGGATCTCTTCTCTGACTGCCTTTCCTCTCAACACCTTGTTTCTGTAGTCTCCTATTAGACCTATCCTCACATTTAGCCTGACAGAGTAATGGAACAGAGGAGTTAGGAGCAGAGTAGCAAACCCAAAGGATTATGAATTATTTTACATATCTAATTTTGTTTGTCACCTTCTATGCTGCTCCCTTATCTTGATATAAATAGGACTTAAAAATAGGAACAACTTATCAGTTTTCATCTGTTTTGCAGCCTTGTGAAATACAAGACCTCAGATGTATGGTCAAAGCTTATCCTCAGAGCAAACAAGGGATTTCTAAACCTCTTAGGATTCATGCCCTAGTTAGAAGGTGTTTACCAAGTTTGCTTGTTTTTATGCATACAGTTTGTAGTGTGATTTCTATATGCAAAGCTTTCCTAAGAGATTGACATCTCTACCAGAAAAGTTTGCAGACCATGTGACATGCCTTTTTGCGTGTCCACAAAAGTAGAAGTGGAGGACTCTCTGCATTTGTTATCTTCTATGTTTTCCTCCTATTACATTCACTGTCACATTTACAGAACAAGCTTACTAAGGACAGACATTTTTCTGAATGAAGAGCAAAGGTGGTGACAGTACTTAGATGTGTTGTCTTATTTTTGACTGACAGCTTAGTTTCTTCAGATAGCCAGGGGTGTTACAACAGTGTAAGTGATGATGTGGATCGTCTGCTTGTACTCACACTGCATGTTCATCTGGAATAGAAAATGCTAACATGTGATTTCACAAGTAACCAAGCTGGTCTAACACCTCACTGCTATTATGTAGAGTAGTTCTTTCTTCCTGCCCTTCATCAAGCTGCTTCTTCTCTATAGAGCTTCTCCTGGTTATGTTCCTGGCCTCTCCCTTGTGTTGATGAACACCAGAGGTGGGAATTACTGTGCTTGGCCAGCCGAAAACTGTGCTTCTTGTTCTGGGGCCTGCTGTGTCTGCTGGCTTGCCAAGCTCATTCACCTCCCACAGGGGTCTGAGCAGTAACAGCTGGTGGAACATGAGCAGTAGCAGCAGCCAGTGGAGGGCAGAGGTGAGGGGAACTGTGAGGAAGCATGTACTTGCTCTTAGTGGAATGAGCTAACTAGTTTGGATATTTGGGGCTTATAACTGCATACATTTATAGGGATATTTCTGCATATTATGGATGTAATTATTTTACATGTAGTAATGTTTGGTTGATTGCACTTTTGCCTTGTTTAAAAGTTACAAGAAATGGTAGCCAGATTTATCTGTGAATACGTACTGATATGTATCTGTATTGTAGCTGCTCTCAGATCCTTTAAACTAACTTCAAGGGTTAAAGGTTAGGATTAAGTTTCTATAGGGAAATAAATTCATCAGCATAAATTCAGGATCCTTGATACCACCTTTGTTTGGGTTTGATTTGCATGGTAAAGAAGGGGGCAGAAGGTCCTTAACTTTACCAGATATGAGCCATTCCTCTTCCCTACCAAATCTGGGCCATTCCTCTTCCCCACAAATCTGTCTTTTTAGGAATAAAATCTTGGAATTTAATGGTTTAGTTCTTCACAGTTTTCTCTGCACTGAATGCTGTTTAATTTGAGCTGATAAGGAGTGACTGAAGATAATTTTTATGTAAAAAGCCAAGTGGCCAAGTGGCAGGATGTTGAGATAAATTGGAGGAAGTGAGGAAGTCTGGTTATTAGTGTGAGGTGGGTAGCCAGACCTGTAATAATTGGAGAGCATTTGATCTCTGCTCCAGGCTGTGGAGGGAGATGCTGAATCTGGGCATTTCTCTGGTGTTAGCAAATGTGTGGCAGAATGCATAGTGGCAGTTTTTAGTAGCTACTCTGATCAGTGATGTTATCAGTTGTTCAGGAGTTACTTCAGGAGGTGTTGCACGAGTTTCTGCAAGTTCCCACCCCACTGATGACCTGTGTGTGATTGGTATGCTTCCACTCAGAATTTGTATGCGTAAGCTGAAATCCTTTACTATAATCTCATATTATCTAGAGTTGTAAACTGTGCTTCTTTAACAAAAAGTGGGTGGGAAATCCCTTTTATTTCTAGAATTTTGAGTGCAGCTCACCTGCGACCAATAACGTGGTTTTTCTCCACAAAACTTTTGCAAGGGCAACCAAGATATGAAAACACCAACAGCTCACAGGCCCTCCTGTATTTTTCTGCAGTTAATTATATAAACAAGTTGTAGCTCATCTTTTAAGTGTGCCTTATCTCAAACTCAGATTTGCGTGGGCGTACCTTGCAGCTACACTTCTGTTTTTCTTTTTATTATTTAATTGCAGTCTCTTTACCTTAATGGAAAGAAAATGGTGTGCATTAATCAAGGCTTTAATGGGACTGCATTAGAGCTGGGTTTAAGGAAAGGCAGGATAGGGACCTGTTGTGTTTAGAACAGCTCGTAGGATAAAACCAAAACAAACAAAACAAAGCCACAAAAAATGAACCCCACCAAAACACCAACCAGCCAAGTTGCCAAAAGGCAAAGTTGTTCTGTCTTAACACTGGTAGTTATGTACCTGAGGCAATTGTCTCTGAGACTGACAGATGTAGGGTACTATCTTTCAAGAATTTACTTGAGGCTTCCCAAGTGGACCTGGAAAGCTACGAGAAGATTGGAAATGGTAGAGAACTGCAAGATCTCGCCTTCTGGGGAGCAGAGGCTCATCTTTGTGCCTTCATCTGAGTTTTGGGTCACCCCAAAGATGAAAAATGTCTCTCTTCTGACCTGGTAATTAATTAGTGATTTTGTTTTTTGTCAGTAATTTTCTGTATCTTTTTGTTACAACAGAAGTTGGATTCCATTGCCATCATCTCTCAAATTTGCACCGTGCTGCAATGTAGCTGTTTGGTAGAGAATGGACAAGAGCCACTGTCCTTATGACATGGCTTGGTTTTTGCCTTCCATCTAATAGGCTCTAGTATTTTGTTGTTGTTTTTAGTAGCCACAGGAAAACTGTTTTGTCCTTTGAGAAATAAATCATGGCAAGAAGCAAGATTGGAGCGAATTCCTAGCTATCAGAACATGTACTTTTCCTGTTCTCCCAGTCATTCTTTGATCTTTGAAACCTAAACAAATCGTAGATGGGAAGAAGCTAAATTTTGATCATTCTTCCTCAGTGTAGTTGATAGAATTGTTTTCAGTTAAACAGTCAAAGATGATGGTGGTCTTGTTTCCCACACTTTGTGTTTCCCAGTCCTGAATATGACACGCATTCTTATATCTTGCTTTTACATTGCATTTGACTGAATGGGCCAAGTTTTATTGAATTGTAAGCCTGTCAGTATTCTAGATGATACATTGTGACTGCCCTGGCTTGATTATTTACTGTTCTGATGGCCTTAACATTTCACAAAATTTGATGAGCTTGAATATAAAAAATAGTTTGAAACAGTTTTCTGTTCTTAATATTGTCATCTTAAAATAAATTTCAGTAGTAGTGGTACTTTGAAAGTAAATTTGCCTATGCATAAATAGATTGGAAAGCCTATAATATTTTTCTTCAAAACAAGTTTTGGCTGTCAAGCAGGAATATTGTGTGGATACTATATAGCTGCACAGTAAAAAGGTGCCATGCCCACTGTGTACATAAGAGGCAGAGAAATGAATGACTGTATATAATTAAAGGTGTTAGTGAGTAAAATTAAATTGCTTTGAATAGCTGACTCTGTATCTTCTGCTTCTGGTTTTACATGTGTGACATCTGCATCAGTGTGCAGCCTTTCTACCAGTCGTGCTTGTTGGGCTGCACATGTTCTCTGAGTCCTTTCTGCTGTCTCCAGAGGCCTGGCTGGACAAGATCCTGGGCAACCTGCTCTAGCTGATCTTGTTTGGATCAGGGGTGTTGGACTAGTTGATCTCCAGAGGTCCCTTCCAACCTCAGCCATCCTCTGATGCTGTTAATTCTTTCTACTAAGTAGTCAGTGATGGAATCATAAGTGACATCTGTATATATGTATATTGTTTTTCTTGTTTTTAGTGTAAACCTTGTAGAAATTTTAGAATAGTTTTATCATTCATTTTAATTTGAGTAGCTCCTGGTCCAGATTTACTGAGTGCTGAGCACAAAGTTAAATGAATTCTTGGAGACTTGTACTGATATTCCTCTTCAAGCCAATGTTCTTACTCGCTGTTTGATACATTGTGGACAAAGCAAATGTCTGCTTTAAGTGCATAGTCAGCTTGTTCCTGGGTAAAAAAATGTGTTTGGTGCTTTTTCTGCCAGATGAATATGAAATCAGTTCTGGATCCAGGATTTCCAGATCCTCCTCTGGAAGAAAGCTCAATTTTTAAATGGCCTTCTTAATAAATGTTCTGTGGGAGGCTACAAGATTTTTCTTGTTTTGAGCTATTTTACAGAAACCTCACTCTGAAATCTTTGGTTACTATATAGAGCAACTGACCCCTTTGGGATGCTTCTTGCTGCATACCACTCCTAGATAAAATTCCTTAGTTTTTTTTGGTATTTGAGCATAATGATATTCCAGAATGTTATAGGATGTCTGATGAAGAAATCATCATAAAATAGTGCAGCATGCAACCCTTCAGGTACTCTGAACCTTCAGTTTTACCTTTAGAGAGACCAAGAGTTTTAGGGATTGAGTACAAATAGTTTCCTTTCTCAGTCCCAAGCTAGTTTCCTTCTGGGAAGGCTTGAAGAACCAGAAGGGAGTTTACAAAGCAAATCTCAACTTCCTGGGATTCCACACGTCAATGTGCAGTCCCTTTGGGATCCTGGAAATCTCATACTTGTCCTCTTTACCCCTAATCCCTTTCCTACCCTAGTTTTTTTGTTTGTTTGGTTGGTTGGTTGGTTTTTTGTGTTTGTTTTTGTTTTTTTTTCAAGTAGTCCTGAGCTAGGACTTCAGTTTTTCTTTTTTTTCTTCTTTCTGGACTCCAGGATGGAGCAGTTGAAGCAGCAGCGTCTTCTATTCTTACAACTCCATGCTTCAGCTAATTAATCTCACCTCATGCAGTGTCTTCATTTGAGACTAATGATAACCATGGTCTTTAGACTTCAATACAATTGGACAGTTATGCTTTTTAAGAGTCTAAAATAAGTTACCTGAAATATTTAAGGTTTTGGTGAAGAGTGGGTGAAATGATACAATATGTGATATAATATGCTTCTAGATTTATCTGCTTGCTTACAAGGAAATATTAAAGTTTGTTTGGCCAGTCAGATTCTGTAGGTATTTTCCTCTGTATTTCTTATTCCTAAATACATCCTATTCAAATTCAGATCCTGAGGGCCTTAGGAGATTTTATCTGAATTATGCACTTTTTTTCTTGCAGCTGTGTAATTCAGAGGAAAGAGAAATGAAAGACTAAAAATATTTCTTTTAATCTATGCCATTTAGCATATAAGAAAAAAAAAGAGTGTTTTTCTCCATGCTCTTTCTTGCTGTAGATGTTGAGTTGTTGAGGGAGGCTCCATGAATACCATGTAACTATTGTTTGCACAGGATCGTGTGTGTTCTTGCCAGTGTACTGCAGCAGTGTGATACTGATGTTTAATTGCAGAGAAACATCTGGTGCCTGGAGACTTGATAACAGCAGCAGGGTTGTTGATAGGTGTTGCCAGAGTTGTGATCACGGTTGTTATCCAAGAGTTGTGTTTCTGTTGTACCTTCCAAGTGTCTCCTTCTGAAAAAAGCAATTATCAGACCCTTAAAAAATTACCTTTTCTGTTTTAATATTGGGAACACTTGAGAAGCCACATATATAGTCATGATCTAGTCAAACTTCAGTGTTTTGCTTTTTTTTAAATCTGAGACAGTTGAACCACCACAGGACAAGTAATACTTCACCAAAGCAGTTGTTTAGTGCCCCACAGAACAACAAACAGGTAGCAAGCAGGTTCCTTAGTTCTATTGAGACCATGTCATCATTCACTATGAACCTGTCTTGGTGTACTCTGGAATTGAATAAACTTTTAAAGTCACTTCTTGGAGTGAATTCTGAAGGCAAGAGAGAGCTCCTAATCTGTATTCAGCTATGCTTTTTTTTTTAGCTGTATGCAATGTTGCCATTCTTTTCTTTCTCTCTCCTTCTTCCTAGCTTTGCTTTTAGAAAGGAAATTAGAGCTAGATTTTCCTCTCACCCAGCCTGCTAACAACCTCTGGGTTCTTCAACAAGTGTCAGGAGATTTTGGTAGCATTCTTCAGAAGGATGACTATTTTGCATTTTAGCATGTGATTCAGTGGATGGTTCAAGATAGACCGTGGTTTTAACCTAAGTATTTGTATTGTAAGTAATCTTCATCATTCTTGACCAAGGATAAATGAAGACTAATCCTCTGTTTTAATTCTGTTTTTCTGTGAGTAACTGCCTCAGATCCTTATGCTGTGGTGAAGAATTTGCTTCAAAAAACAGATATTAAAAATAAAGTAGCAAAGCAGCTTTCATCACGATATTTTTGGAGACTGTTTTACAAAGACGCATCGTTGTGTGTTTTTCCCTACCCCCTATTTATGCCAGCCTGTATTCTTATTTTGAAGATGATTAATATTGATCCATATTGCAAAGAGGAATAGCCAGGTCTACACAAGTCTCTTCTCAAGCCATTTTGTACAAATGTCTACACTTTCTCTAAGCTGAAAGAAAGCAGGTTACATGAAATGTTTGTGGTTTTTGTTTTTGCTTTGAGTGCTAAGAGAAATGAGGCTTTCACCTAAAGCATCCTTGAGTTTGTCTTGGAGTTCCAATGTGCTCAGAGCTGTCTGATTATAGGCAGATATTAGATCCCTATTAGTCAGGTGAACTGTTTCAGTGATACTGTGATGTTGTGGAAACAGATGGGCAAGTTAGCCTGTTCTTCTCCAAAATGGTTCTGCAATGCAGTTGAGATCTAAGTCACCAAATAACTCCTAAATCTGCTAAGTAATTGTTGTTGATGAATTCTTCAGCAGAGAAATAGATAACTTGTTGTTGTTGGACACATAATGACACACACGGACACACTGTTTGGTGAGAAGGTATGAAACTATTTATTACAATATTTTACTCTATATTTATAGTATTTTTACACAGACTAGAGGTTTGAGGAGAAGGTTGACACCTCTCCCATCCCATTGGTTAAGACAACTGCTCATTACTTGTTTTTTACTCTAAGAGAAAGTGTGTGAACAACCTCGTCTTAGCATAAACATGCTTTTGGTTATAACACCCATGTGTGAGAAAGAACTACAAACTATGAAAAACATCACGCTATAAAGTGTATAAAAAACCTAAAAAATCAAAACAAAAATAAATAAGAGGGAGTCTTTCCTTTAATCAAGACTTTTCTACTGAACCATAACTGTGTCAATTTTCTAAATGTGGCGTACTGGTTTTCATGATATTGAAACTGTTGTTGAAGAGTTTTTCTTCTGAAACATCTATTTAGACTGGCTGAAGGAACACTAAGCTTCAAGGTATGAACTTTACACAGTTTAATTCTGTCTCTATAAAGTGTTTCAGAAGAATATCATCTAGATCACTCATACTGTGCTGGAAGTAAAAGAAAAGCAATTTCTTCTCAAACAGTTCTTCAATATTTTTCAGGATGTCTTAACGGATAGCTATAGCTAATGAAAAACTCTGCTAGAGCTATGCCTTCATAAATGATTTCCTTCAGAAATGTCCATGTAATTGGAATTTTATTACAAACACCACTGAATGTTGTTCTTACTAGCACAGAATAGTTGAAATGCATAAAACCAATGCTTTGCTAATGAAGTACTCACTCAGTAATAATTTGATTTAAAAATTTCTTGCTAATAGTTGGCCCTGATTGACTGACTTAGCAGATGAGTGACTCAGTAAATAAGAAAATTCTGCTTTGCAGTGGCTTTTATGGTTTGCAGTCTGTGACCTGTTGTTTTCAAGTGTTAGTCATCAGCAGCTGCACCAGTGCAGCACTTCTGTGATGAAAGCCAGTCTGACAGGAACTCTCTCTCTCTCTCATGATCTGCAGCAGTGGTACAGGGGGAGGGTGAGCTGTGCTGTGTACGATGACCTGGAAGAGCAGCTTTTGTTTCTCTGCTCGGTCAGATCTGTGTGTATGTTGCAGCTGCTGTTTTCTCCTCTCCCACCTTTCCTTTGAAGCAAAGTATGGGCAATACTTGTTGCTGTACTGTGACTGTCTCTGGCTACTGTGTGGATCATTAGCTTCTCTGACTTGCATCAGGGATAGGAACAAAATACCTGGATCCTATAGACTACTTTGATTCTCATCTTAAGGTGCCTGGATAGTTTCAGAGTATTTGCTACCTTGAACTTAAGGCTTTGTTTTTGCTTGTGTCCTGTCTTTGGAAACATTACATTTCTAAGGTTTTCAAGTCATTATCAGAGAGGTGAAGCTTATTTTAGGGTGAAGGGGGGAGGATGAGAGAGGGAAGGGAGAGAGAGGATAAATTAACTTTTCTAGAGGTGGCTTCTTGTTTCCCTCCTCTTCCTTTCCCCAGTGTGAGAAATTCTGCTGTGTATAAGAGAGGAAAAATCTTGCAAACTTTCTGTAGAGTGCTAGATCTGTCTGTCCCTGTCGTCTTCTATTGTGGCCCCTCAAATGGGTGAGAATTGGGTCCTCTAAAGCTGGTCTTCCTCTTTCTGTGGTGCAGCTGATATGGCTACGCTTTGCTCTTGTATATGCCAATGCTGTTATTTGGTTACTTTTCCCCATTAGTAATAGTAATTATTCCAGCACTTTGTTTTACAAATCCTTGTGCCTCAAGGTATGCATTTTCATACCTAGCAGTGAGAGCTTTATTTTCTTTTTATTTGGTGTCTGACCTGTTCTTTGGCTCATGTGTTGTAAGAATCCAAACTAGTTGTTTCACATGCTTCCTTGACAGTTTTGCAGTTTATGTAAACAAAGCCTATCTGGCAGCTGATGCTGTTGTACAGCTGTTCTTGCCTCAACAGTACAGTTGTTCTTACCTCCTTCTCCATAGAGATAGATTTATTGCCTTTAACCTAATTAAAGGAATGCCCGTTATAAGAGTGTGGACCAGAACAATTATTAGGACCTACTTGAAGAGTTGCATATGAGAGGGAACGATACGTGTGTTGCTTTATTCTTTGGCACTTCTGAAGTTCTGCTGTTTGAAGTGTTAAGGAATGTCAGTGATAGACCTCACTGTTTTCGTTGTAAACAGCCTTGGTGGTGTTTCAGCTCCTGAACCAAAGCACTTGTTTGAGAGTGTCATTTAGATTCCTTGCTATGTTTGACAATTTGGTTTCCTCAACCTTCTTTGGAAATGGAGCTTGCTCAGTGGAACACTAAACTGAATAAAAGGAAAGAGAAATGTTACTTGTTAAATGAAACACTTTGGTTTTGATGAGTAAAGAGAGAAAGTATCAACTTGAAACACAAAGTAATCAGTTTGACATATTTTCACCCTTTAAAAAAGTTGCCACTTAGCTTTAAAAATACAATTAACAAATTTAATCTTCATTGTTCTTCTCCCAGGTGGCACATTACCACGCAGACCTAAAGTATTATTTTCAAAGTCCACTCCTGTTTGTTGATCCCCTTTTTAAAGAGGGTCATAAACAAAAATTGTTTTCTCAGAACAGTCTCTGGAGTCTTCTGAATAGTATGAGTGAAATACCTGCTCTGAAAGGACTCCCCAATGACCAAGTCTTTGAAAGGCAATTAACTGCATACAGTGAACTGAACTCCAGTTTTAGAAGTTTGGAGCAAGCCTCTGATCTCTGAGAGCCTTTCACATAGCACATGTTAAACTCCTTGAACCAAACTAACCTGCCTTGAATTGGTGTACAAAATCAGCTGTCTTTTCTGGGCATGTAGTTTAAGCTCTTTGATTTCCATAGAGATGGAATAATTGCAGAAAGTGCAGTCCTCCAGAGTATTATGCTTAAGCTGTCTTTGAGCAGGGTAATGTTGGTCATAATATCTGATTTTACTGTTTGTTTGTAATAATACTGTGGCTGTGGTAATGAAATGTGGGATTTGGAGTAAGTCTGTTACAAAGGAGATTTGGGCTGAAATACCATATTTAGATTTGGTCACTTTAACTTTTGTTTAGTTTACAGCTTGAAGCTGAAACTATACAAGTTGTTGATATTTATCAATTATGCTATGATTTCTGTTTGAAAGGAAAGAATATGCAGAAAACAGACTGCAACAAAAGAGAGTATCTTTAAAAATAAAAAAAAAATCATTGTATCAAATTGGTTTTTTTGGAAAATTTTGTTATTGCACTTACAATTATCTGTACCATTTGTGCTTTTTGAGCTTACATAAAACATGTTGAAATTGATGGAAATAACTCTATTTGATGGAAAGGTCTCATGAAATGAAGCATTATGCCCTGTTGTGTTGTGCAAAGGGAATGCAAGCCTCTGCTAGCCTGGTGGGTTGTGCCAGAGTGTGAAAGAGTAGCCAAGGCCATTGCATGGACAATCATTTTTTTGAAGGTCCTTGTGGTGGAGGGTGGTTCTTGGGGACTGGAAAAAGGTGCATATGGCCATTTGCAAGGAGGGTCCAGGGACTGGAGGTTGATCAGCCTAACCTTAGGCCCTGAGAAGATTAGGAAGTATGTCCTGGTAGGTATAAGGATAAGGATGTGATTGGGATCAGTTGACATGGGTTTATCAAGGGCAAACCAACCAGAGAGCTTTTGATGAGAAGTGACTGACTATATGGATGGAGACAGTGGTCAGAGTCAAGGGAAAAAAGTTGCAACAAGGGAAGTGTGGGGTAGATAAGAAGCTAAAATTTTCTAGAAGAATAACATTCAAATATTGTGCAATGTCATCTAGAGGGGTTTTGTAATCTGTGGAAGTGCTGAAACCTGTGTATAATCCTGTGCCTTCCCTAATGTTGAACTATGTGTTTAATTTCTTTTTCTTCACTTAGGACATTGGAATATCTTTTAGCTTTCATTTTTGCTGAACAGACTTCAACAGAAGAATGGCAAAACTAGTGTAAATTTCTTCAAACAAGCCTGTGTGGCTGGGGTGGGAAGCAGTCTGGGATTTCTGGCTTGGGCCCTTTCCTGGGGGAATGCAGCTGACAGTGACTGTTGGGGCTGGTGGCTGTGGGCAAAGGGTGCTGGTCCCTCCAGGTGCTTATGCTGACTACATTTACTGCCCCTTTCCCTGCTTTTTGGTGTAGTATATATATAATGTGCTATCCTTGTTTGTTCTCTGAACACAGAAAAGACTCTGTAAGCCATATTAAATCATAAATGTGCTCAGTCCTCACAGGCTCACTTGTTCCCTACTGCAGCTAACAATGACTTTTTCATGCATTGCCAAAATATTTTTTATTTACCATAGAACCTTCTCATTGTAGTTCCGTTCAGACCTGGTTTGCAAGACACAACTTGATCTTTTCAAGTTGCAGAAGGGTGATGACTTTTACAGCACTCTTCTGACTAGGGGAAAAACCCAACACATTTCAGTAAAAGAAGTTTAGTGTTTCAGAAGGGTGAGGTAGAGCATTACCAGTTTCTTGAATTTCAGAAGTGTGCTGGGTGCAGTTTTGCTGGGCAGCCTGGTATTGCATTGTACCTTCAGGTCTGGGAAGGGGTGAGCCGTAGGAAATGGGGAGAGGGTTGAGAAATGGACTGTCATACATGACTTTTACTGGTGGCTGGAGCCTTTAAAAGGTCTGAGGGAGATCTACAGAGAGGATAGGGAGGGTGATAAAAGACATAATGAGGGACATGTAATTTCAAATAAATAAATTAATCCAATATCAATATTCTTATTTGAAACCAGTTTTTTTGGTGAAGTATTGGAAGTGTATCTTGTCCTGTTCAGAGAGCTACATAAAGCTTTGGAATCAAATGCTGCTTTTTGAGGAGGAGGGGGAGAATACTGACTTGAGGTTAATGTTTTAATTCTTTTTATCTTGGAACACGAGAGACTTGATTCTACAGTGAATCAGGCAGGGAAAAGAGAAATTGAAAAGTAAAACAAAACATCACATGACATGTGATAAACCTGAATACTTAATGTTGTGTTTGCTTTGGTTAGTTTGTGTTTAAAATTCAAGCAATGTTAGTGAAATAAAATTATTTCTAATACTTCCTATGTTTGTTATTTTTACAGATGACATGGCAGAGCTTCTTCTTGGGGAGTCCAAACTAGAACAGTTTTTGAAGGAAAATACTCTTAAGCACAGTAATAGTCCCAGGGGCCCCCAGCCAAAGCTGACTGAGGTCAGGAAACATCTCACAGCTGCACTTGATAGGGGAAATCTCAAGGTAAGTCAGCCTGAGCAAGAATTAGAAAAATTGAAATTGACTGAAGTACTAAGGAAAGGTTCCCTAAATTATATTTTCAAATTCTGAGAGTGTGATTAATGCAAGAGAGCATTTTCTGTCAGAACCTTTTAACATTCATAAGCGGTCCAGCCCTTCTTTTAATCAACAATTGTTGTAGCTACTGCATCAGCTTACCTCTTCTGTACTCAACATCCATCTTTTCAGAGATCAAAACAAGCTAATTTTACAGTCATCTGTAATGTTTTCTTTTCAATGGCTTCTGGGAGTATTGATTTTCTTTTTTCTCTTCATTCCTCCTTTACTTCTTTTTTTTAAGAGATTTGTTCTGCCCTGATACTTTGAAATGGTGTGAATTAAGTATGTAGGCTGTGGAACATATATCATTAAGTTTTGATGCTATGTTATTTTCAACTGTGCTTGTAGAGTTAGAAAAAGAAGTCATTGGAGGAGTTATAATGATAGGCTGCCTTTAAATAGTTTTATCACCTGGCAAAGCTGGTTTCCAGCTGAGAGGTATTTCTGGTACATGTGTAAATAAGCATGTGAATATTTAAAATGACTGGTAATACTTTTCAGTAGCTTGCTGGAATGAGATTTAGTGAATTCCCCCCTACTTCAAGTTTCTTAAACTTTACACAAGACAGGATTTTGTTCATTTGTTGTGCTGTTAAAAGAAATATTTTGGGGGTGACAGAAAACATACCTAATAATTATCAGAAAGAATTAGGTGTGTTTTCTCAGGGAAAACCCTTTCTTATTTCTCTTCCTTCTAGCCAGAGTTCCTACAAGAAGCTAACCTAATAATGGCCAAATTAAACTATGTGGAAGGTGATTACAAAGAAGCTCTGAACACCTATGCCAGGGTTGGTGTTGATGACTTGCAGCTGACTGCAGTGCCACCATACCGGCTACGGATGATTGCTGAAGCATATTCTACAAAAGGTAAGATTGCTCCTTCCAGTATCACCATGTGGAAGTAGCTTTTTAAAAGTTAATTTATATCTTGTCCAAAGATGAAGAATTTTTAGTTTGAATGTCATCTGCACAGAAGTGGAGTGCCATATTTGTAGATAAAATAACAGGATGGTTTGGGTCTTGTAAATTATACTGAGTTTGTGATAGATAGATTTTAATTTTAGCTCAATTAAAATTCTAACTGTGCTGTCACCTGGTCAAATCTTTTGAGTGTGTATATTTAAAAGTCCTTCCATATGTAAACGTCACAGTAACTATGGCTGGGTACTAAAAGTATTATCACTGTTGCTGAAAGTTAAGGGTTACAAAATGCAGTGCAGTTTTGTGGTGGCTGTGGGCAGAACGGAGAACTTTGATTCACAGTGATGCCTTTTACTGAAGGTTAAAATGCTCAGACTAAGCTAGATTGCATAGCTAAATTGCCACTTCATTTGAGAAGAGTATTAATAATGTGATAATTGACTTAAAGCAATGCGTCCCTTGTGCACTTTTATTTTTAAATTTTTCTAATCTGAATATAGTTTTTCTAAAAAATTCAGAAAGTGGAGGTAATTAAAAACCATTTTCTTTACTACTTCAGTGTGGTGAAAATTGTAATGCTGGCCTTGTGTCTTAAGGTGGCAGTGCCACTTCAGTTTAGAAAACTGTAATAAACTTAGGGCTGGTCAGTGTGTTGGGGAAAATGGCAGTTTGTGTTCCAGGGGTTTATTGGAATTTACTAAGTGAAGTGTTTGCTTTGGTCTGCTGTGTTTAAGCATGGGTTTGGTTGCATATGTAGTTTTTGTTATGGCAAGAGGAGTGTCAAAGGCAGCAGAAAATTAGTGAGAGACTTCTGTGGCTTTGACTGACAATTGATCAAAGATTGTTTCTAACCTTAGTATTGGAAGAGAGTGACTATTTTCCTCCAGTAAACGTTAGACAAGCATGAATCATGTCCTGTAGAGGTGTCAAGGAAGTGAGGGAACTCACTGGTAGCAGAGACAAAAGATGCTTCATAAGTCTGGTCACTATTTATATTAAAGTGGTAAGTGGGAGTATAGAGGGAATTCTTGTATATGATGTAAATCTGCTCAGCTTTCTCAAACAGCATCTCTGTGGGCTTTAGGGCAGTGTCTGCTTTGGGTGCACTTCCACTCAGGTTTGTGGATTTTGGCTATTCTTTTTGTTATGTTTTTTAAATCTATGAGGATGTCTGTTGAATTTGTCATGTTCTTTCCATGGACTTGATCAACTTTAAGAACCTAAATTTGCTTTTGTCTCCAAGGAATTTAATGGAATCTTTTCTCAGAGCTCAACTCTTCTGGCTCTGTTTTATTTGGCCTCAGAAGGACATTAAACAGTTGAAACCATAGTGGCATAAATTTTGTGCATAAAATTAGTATTATTAATTTTACTTAATTCAAACATAATGTATTAGAAAATAGAAGAACAGATACCTTTTCTACTCTGGAATGTTTTGCAGGTTCAGAATTTTTTTTAAAAAAGAGAACAAAAACCCAGCATATTTTCTGTCTAGATGTGTCAGGTTTTTTCTCCTAATTTCAAATTTTATTTTTAAAACATTGAAATCTGTCATATGAGGCCTGATTTTTCTTCATGGGTCTTCATTACTTTTGTCAATTCTATTGGATGACTGACTACTAGTTTACCTGAGTGAAATATTGGGGTTTTTTTGTTGTTTCCTTCATGTTCAGGAACATCATTTTTTGCTATTGTGTTTCCAGTTTGAATGAAATTGTTGGATAGTTTGGGTTGGAAGGGATTGTAAAGATATCTCATTCCTCCAGACCAGGTTGCTCAAAGCCCCATCCAACCTGGCTGTGAACACTCCCAGGGATGGGGCATCCACAGCTTCTCTGTTTCATCCTGTTCAGTGCCTCACCACCCTCACAGTAGAAAATTTCTTCCTGGTAGCTCATCTAAACCTGCCCCCTTTCAATTTAAAGCCTTTATCCCTTGTTGAATCCCTACATGCTCTTGTAACGTGTCCCTCTCCAGCTTTCTTGCAGGCCCATTTAGGTACTGGAAGATGATTCAAGGTCTGCCTAGAGCCTTCTCTTCTCCTGGCTGAGCAACTCCATCTCGCTCAGAAGATGAAAAAATGTTTATTTCCTTTCTTCATGGTTGAAGAAAACCTTTCCAACCTTCATGGTTGAGGATTGCAAGAATATAGTCTTCTGTGTGTTGTAGGGTGGTAATCATAGAGCAGTCTTATTTAGCATTCAAAGTCTGGACAGGTTTAGAGTAGCTGACAACTAAATAGTATATGTTTCTACCCAGTAGTGTACATTTAATTCTCACTGTCTTCCCTGTTTCTGTTTGATTATTTTCTTTCTCCTTTTAAGAGTGACTGTAAACTTTATAGTCTGAATTCAGAGTCTCTTCAGAGGTAACTGAGGCTTGTAAGTATTACCCAACTAAATACAAGTTATTCTTCCAGAGATTATTTGCTTCACTGGGATCTCCATTTCTGCTTGTATGTTCAGGGATAACTGGATTATATAGAGATAAAGCTCTTCAGAGTATTTAGATTTTATTTCTTTGGCAGTCATAGCACCATGTTATTAAGCAGAGAGGGACTGTCTGTGCTGTTTGCAAGCACTGGCCCAGCTGCACCATTTAATGCTGCACCATGCAGTGGCAGTGAAAGATACCTGCTGAAATTTCCCCACTTCAATCTAGTTCCAGTGGATTTGCAGTCTGGTATACTATTGTGTAGTGGTCAAATTCTGATGTTCTTACCACTGAGAAAGGCAGAGAGCAGAAAAAATATTTTTCATTATTTAATGTGGGACCACCTCCATATACTTCCCTTTTTACTGTGAGGCTTTATTCTGTAACCTCATAGGTGATAGATTGAGAGGGATGCATGAGTTGACATGTTTCTTCTTCTACAGTTGTTACAGGGTACTTACATGAGCATGTTGCACTCATAGAGAGTTCCACAGCTCACAACAAGCCCTTGGAAATGACCTGCTTTCCAGATGGCTCACATGGAACACACAAACTCTGTCTCTGTTCTTCACAGCAAAGGAAGGGTCTGTATGTGTGTACGGATGCAACAAAGAGCAACATGGATTCAGGGTCAGCTCGACTCAGTACATAAATGAGTTAAATGCTTATGTATGTATCTTTAAAATAATGCTTTTAATTCTTGATGCTGCTTACAGCTTTAGTTGAGGACAGCCTATTTAGGAGGCTATATATGAAAGAGGCATAGTGTGGAATGATAGCAAGTCAAGCCAAGGATTCAAAGACTCTCAAACCCAGCAAGAAAGATTAAATGGTTTTTATTATTTTCTTGGAAATATCTAGTTAGTGAAATGCTGCTTCAGCTCTTCCAAATAAAGTTTCTTGCCAGATTTGTCAAAATGCAGCATTGTAAAATTTCAAAAAAGTTTTGAGAAAATCCTATCAACTTACCTTTTGCAATATTTTCTATTTCCATTATGTGTGGCTCTTTGCCAGCCTCTGGTGTGCAGGCAATCACAGGCTCTCAGTGCCCAAGAAGTGCTGGAAAGTGGTTCCTTTCTGTTGCTCCTCCTAGGGAAAGTGTGCAAAATCCTTAGTGTGGTGATAAAGGCATGGCTGTATTTTATTAGATTTAATAGCTCATCAACCAGCTGTTTGGTTTTAATTTTTTCCTGGCTTCTGGCTAGAAAAATAACTTCTAGTAGTGATGTCTTATGCTTTATCCTGACTTGAAGAAGATGTAGGATGATCTGATGAAAAGGTATCTGCTGCTGTGTCCACTAAAACAACAGGAAGCAGAATAACCATGTGAGTGCATGAGGCCTCAGAAACTTGGTTAGTATAAGTCCAGTATTTTCCTGCCTTTCTTCACACTTTTCCTCAAATTCACATGTTAAAAATAGAGTTGTAGAAGAAGATTGTTTTCTTTTATGAAGTTAACTTCATGAACTAGCATACCTGTTTGACCTCACTCTGATGTTTCTGTGTGTATGCCCATTGAATGCAGTTGTGATTGCACCTAGTGTTCTAAGGAAGGAGCTAATTTCCATGCTGTGCTTCTGAGTAAATGATTCTGTATGGGTAAGGAGAAGGTGTAGTGTGGGATAGAGTGTTAATAAAATCATAGTTTTTGTATTAGGTACATAATATTTTAAAATTCAAAGACTTACTTGAAGATATGCAGTGGGACATTTATACTATATTTTAAAAATATAGCATAAATGAGAAGATGGAGCTTTTCAAATCAATGGACCACTTAATATTTGCAAAAACATGAGAATACTTATTTGGATCTGTTGGTTAGCTTTTCCCCCATCTGCTTTTGAATTCATTTGACACATAAGCAGAGGAGAAGCATCCAATAAAACAATTTTCTGCAGCAAAATGCCTATGGTTGGAGTTGCCAGCTTGTTTCAAGAGGGTGTGATGAGGGAGAGAAAAATTGGTGTAAAAGAATGACATTGCTGAGGAGACAGGCAGCTTTGCATGACTGTTGTGGCAATGTGTTAGTCTGAGAGCAGATGTATGAAATTGCTGGAGCTGGCTCCCTGAAGCTGTTGCCTGTTGGTCACAGGAGCATGTCATACCTTTAATATGAAATTTTAAGGAGCAGTACAAAAAAACGCAGATTTTTTTTTTCTTTTGCCACAAATAAAACTTGGATATCAGTACTGGTTATTAGAGATGTCTTATGTGGATTGAGCAAAGCTAAGGAATGAGGCTGGGCAGGGGGAGGAGGAAGGAAAGACAGTCTTGAGATTGTGGTGACAAGTCTTGGCTTGAAGTAAAATGTGGAGATATTTTGCACATTTCTGGATGTACTAAATACTTGATATTTAAGTATCCTCATTGGAAGGACTACTTTCTGATAGGTAGAGAAGATTCCCTTGTTCAAAAGGTTAAGTTTGTCTCTCTAGGGTCTATTTGTTTGCTTTCTTTACTAGATCAGTTTAATTGGCAGTGCTCAGTTCTGAGACTGAGGAAGATCTTAAACTCACGAAGAATTGAAATAAGGCAAGTTATGAATCCATGAAGAGGTAAAGAGTATGTGTGTCTTTTTCTTTTCATGTTAAGCTTGTGTTACTAGCTCCAACTTTTCCTACTTCCTTCTCTTACAAGACCAATCAGAAAGAAAAATAATTATGTGCTGTCACCATACAGAATCCATTTTAATATTGGCTGAAGCTAATAATCCCCTAGGGTTGTGGCCTCTGAGAACAGAACAATTAAGTTTCTGCAAGTTTTCAGCAGTATATGAAGGAGGTAATATACTGGAAAGCACACATAGGCATTATTCAAATACTGTGCAGTATCTTCTATGTTTCTAAGCAATTTTGTTTGCTTATGGAAGCAGAGATGAAATGCATGCACAGTGGGATATTGAGGGGTTATTTTGAGGAGGAGCAACTTGTCAGGAACTCTGAAATAACAAGTATTTATTTAACTAGAAAATAAGCTTGTTGAAATTTTTGGTAACATAATTCTGATACTTCTGCCTGAGTCAAAAGACATAATTGAAAAAACCGAATTTCTAATACTTGGCATTACAAATCAGTGACCCTTTCTAAAAATGCTTACAGAGGAATATAGCAATTTATAGGTCTGACATTTCTTAAAGTCTGCAACTTTGTAAAGTTGATTTTAGTAAAGAAAATGTATTTATAATTAACAGAGTGTATTTTTGTAGACTACTTCAGGTATCTGTCAAGATGACTGTGTTGCATTACAGTAATGAATTCTTGTTAAGTGTGTGAGGGATGTTGTTTTATAAGTTAGATTGTGACATTAAAGAATTTTAACCTTATTGCTGCAGGTCATTTTGCATCTTTATTGCCTACATCTTTATTTGAATAGCTGTGTTTACATTTAGATGATGTATGTTGAAAGGTGAGGCTATCTTTACTGCTGCTGACCCATATTCAAATTTAATGTTGCATTTACCAAGTTAAATGATTGGCTATTAATTAGTTCTGTTTACAGAAACATGGAAATACTCATTAGGTTCAGTGGCAGTGTCAGTTGCATGTGGATTACTACTCTGCAGTTAGGAGAAGATGCTGCTCTTAACTTTAATCATATGCAATTGTAATGGGATCCTGTGCACTGCTAGCCTGTGTCAGCAGACACCAAGCAACTCTTCATGGAAGAATGCTAAATGAAAGCTGGTTTAGTAATTATGCTGGGGATCTCTAGACTCATTAGGCAATGGGTCAAGAACTCAGGTTCCCCCCCTCCTCCTGTCTTGCTATGCAAATGTTGCAGACTGTCTGAGCATTTTGCAGACAGTGGCTAGGAGGACTGTGCCATAGGGAGTTCAAATTTTCTCCATTAAAACTTTTCTTTCCCCAGACTTCATTTATGATATCTGCTCTGCTGGAGCAGGGACTGGGAGGAACCCAGGCATTTGTCCTGCTTTCCTCAGTACTGCTTTTAGCTCTCTTATATTTGAAAGCTAAACTCTGAATGAGAATACTATGTTTCTTATTAAAATAGAATTCTTTAGGGCTTGAGCAGTTTGGTGGTGTCTTATTCTTCGTTTCTTCCAAATCTTCAGAATTTCTTCAGAATCCTGCCTTTGGCAGAGTGAAGAGAGATAAAAAATGTTGGGCTCCAATTAAACAGAGTGATTCTGGCTTTTTTTTCTCATGCCACAGGAAGAACGGGTGTCACAGTGGAGCTTTGTCTTTTTTCCTTAGAGGTGTTTGTAGGAGCAATCCTGACCCTTCACAGCAGGACAGTGTAAATTCCATAGTTTCATAATTTCCTTTCCCCTGAGCAAATAGCTTCCTTGATGCCCATTCCATATACTGGTGTGCAGCATTTCTGCTTTGGGGCAGCGTTCAGCAGAGAGATGTTCACTCACTCCAGGATGTGCAACAATAACCAGTCCTTCCAGCTTTTATCTCTAGTTTGGACTTTTTCAGCCCTGCCACAAGATGCTGGCCTGTTAAAGGGCTATACTGTAGCAAGAATTGGCTGGCACATGGTTATTAAAAAACAAATATGTGTGCAGAAAAATACTGATCTCTTCTATTTAAAAGATACTATAAAAGTCTGTTTCTTAAGAAAATACAAAGATTGGAATGCATTACATTTAGAGGAAAAGTGTGACCAATTGTTTCACAACAGTTGTCTCAGATGATGTTAAAAGAAATCCCAAAATATTGTTATGATTTTATTGCCTGCTTGGAGTAATAAGTGGGTATTCAATTCAGAAAAAGAGATGAATATCTCTGTTTTTTCTCCCTTTTTAACTCTGAGAAACTTCAGGACACTTAAAAGCACTAGTATAACTATGGCATTAGCAAAGCTGTACTAATGAAATGGCATTGCAGTTTAAGCATGAGTGATAAAATGCTCTGTTCTACCTAGAAAGTTGTGCTTGTGTTACTCTGGGTTTAGTCCAAATGGAATTTAATTCACCGTAAGTAGTCTGTGTTTAAAAGAGTAGGTAGCCAGAGGTACTTCCCTTAAAATCTGGTGTGCTAAAACCAGTCGATATTGGCCATTTTCCTGGTGCCTTTTCTGGAAAGCACATGTATGAAACTAGCCATAAAATTGTCAGCATTCTGACAGTTGTTGGAGACTTCTTCCCTTGAGTCTTGGCATAATGGTATGGGCAGTACAAGGTACTTTAAAAATCAGAGAAATTATTTTTGTTTCCTTCAATTGTCTAAACCAATAGGCAATAGGCAATCCCTACATTATATCTGGAATAACTGTAGAAGTAAATGGTAGTTTATTATAAATATATTTGCTTGCTCCTTATTCTGTTTCTCTTATCCTTTGTAATAATTACTTTGCAAATATCAGTAGGGGATTGAAGACGAAAACACCCCCATGCTTTGCTTTCTAAAAAAATCTCTAAAAAATTCTCTGCAAGCAAGAAAAATCTTTGATTGAGGACTTAATTAGTCCTTCCCTTCGGTGAGATTAGCAGTGTATGTTCTAAGTTCAGAAATAAACTGTGGGAGTTCCTTGATAGCAGTAACAATATGCTAAATATGAAGTTTCTTTAGTGGAAGGTGAAAGGGGGCTTTTTGTGTACAGCATTTGGAATACTTACCACATATATATCAACACTTTGCATATCCTATAGGGAAGACTAAGCGCTGTGTACTCAAATACACTTGGATTTTACATGTCTATGTACGGAAAACAGGAAGCAAACACAGAAATCTTTATGTATTGATGCAACTCTCTCTCGTGAAAAACATGTTTATTGACTTAAGTATAAAGAAGTTCACTATTTTTCCTCTGTCCTTTGATTTATCTACTGGAAACAGCAGATAAACAATGGGGTCCGTTACTATTGGTGGTCTCTAAAATTTAAACAGACAAGGTGCTGACTGGGATCATGGATAACCCTCAGATGCACAATGCTCTAAGTGTGATAAGCCTTACCCTTGTGGTTTTGTTGGTTTTTTTTGAATGATCTCAGTAGTGGTCTGTGTGTTAAGAGTGCTTGGTAAAGATCTGAACTGTGCCACGGGTTCCCTTTTTACCTTAACTTTGGTTTACCCTGCATAGTGAAGTGGGAGCGTGGCTTAACTGATTTTCCTACAGAACTGAAGTCTGGGGTGTTTTTTTGACATAAAAATGGATGATGAACTGCTAGTGTGGGGACTTCTTAAAAACAATTTGTTATTTGTTCTGGCTGAGTCATCCTCTTTTTTGGGTAGTGATCAGTTTCTGCAAATGTGGTGGTAGGGCCAGCCTGGTCTTCTATTTGTAAAATATGTTTACTTGGCGTAACCTTGGTCACTGATTTGAGACTATAGACACAGGAATGCCACCTATTCCAAGTTATAAAACTGTCTAGTGTTTGCTTTTTGAATATTTTACAAAATATGGGTAACTTTTTGAAAATTTAAGGAAAACGTTTGCAAGTTGCCATATAATTTAAATATCATGAATATTCTTTTGTTGTCCAAATGCTGTTTGTTGCTCTTCTGCTCTTTTAACTAACAATTTTAGAGTTACTTTGCAAAACATGTAAACTTAATTAGTATGGACTCGTATTTGTTTCACTGCTTCTCACTTTCTTTTCCCTTGGGAGTCGTCTTGCTTGATATCAGGACTAGATATGTATAAGTATCTTCCCAAATTAAAACTGACCCAGTTTGTTGCAAGCTTTTGTCTGAAGATGATTTTAACTGGAAGGGCTTAAACTTAAAAGCCTTGAATATCAAAGTCAACTTGTGATACCAGTTGTCATGATACTTTTGAATGCAAAATAAAACAAAATAATCAAAAGTCAAATAAAGCAATAGCTATGGCCTTTACAACAAATGCAGTACATTTTATAGCAATAACCTGTACTTTATTTCAAATATCTCCAAGCAGTGTATAAACAGTTAAAGAAATGCCTACCCTTTTAGGGGAGAGCAGCAGATTCCTGCCTGGCAGGTGTGGGAAGAATCACAAAGGGGAGAACTGACTTGTCTGATTCTATGACAAGTCTTCAGCAGATAATTTAGGGTGATATGTATTTTTTAGAACTTCTTGTGTTTCTCTATTCTATGTGTTACCATGTGTCTGTTCTTGTTTTTGAGGGCCTAATATAATGATCCCTGTTTTAATTAACTTCTTATCATCTCTCAGTATTCTTATGAGGAAGTGGGCAGTATACTTAATTGTTATTGCTGTGTTACTGTGTATATCTATTTTAAATTATATAGTACTTTTGTATACTTTGATACATTATTAAATGTCATCTGTATAAATATTTTAGAAAAAAATTAAATGAGCAGTCTGGAGTGACTTGTTTTAACGAAATCGTAATTATGAAAAGCATAATTTATTAAAGGGTTCTTCTCTAGTTGATATGTTTTCATTTTGAATACAGCATTAAATTGCAATTTTTACTTGTGTCATCAAAACAAACACAGCGTGCAAACCATTCTTTTAAGTGGTCATTTCAGAATAGATCTCCAAACAAACTTCCTTCTCCAAAGCATCACATGCTTAGTATATATATAATTTCCTGGGTTTAATAAACATACCAGAAAAAAAGTGAATACTAGTTATATAGCAGTGTTTCTCGAAGAAGTATTCTGTCCTTCATCAAAGAACACTTAAAATTTAGTATGTCTCTGCTGCATTACCGAAAAATTGTCTGAACACTGAGGTGTTTTCATATCATAATGAAAATTCTCAGCTAAAATAAGAAAATGTCGTTATAGTGAATTTTTCAGATTTAAACATTATAGTTATGGCCATAAACTGTGAAAATAGAAAGAATAAATCTAAGTCAGATGTACAAATAGTCAGTTGAGTAATATGCTTCCTGTAGGAGATGGTTACTCGGGGGCATTGACTGCTCATAGTATGGGAGAGAAGGAATGGGGAGGAGCGACCCACACACAAATTACCTGGTGCTTTCAGTCACTGGATGTGTTTATTGCAGCACATTTATTGTATTCTTTAGTCCCCTCTGAGTTGGAGGGTGTTCATGTAGGACACTGAAAACTTTCTATCCAGTATCAGCCTTAGATTTAGATCTTCTTTTTCTTCTTAGTCTCTTCAAACCTACTGTAGTACTATGAGATCTGACTTTTTTTTTCTGTAGTTAAGCCTTGCTGCTTTGGAGTCTGTTATTTGTTGGTACTAAAAAAATTCTTGGATATTTGTGATTTGATTGAAAAATTGAAAAAAAGAAGTTTACTTGGCTACTCTAGATTATTGCAAATAGAGTTTTAGAGGTATGCTAGGTGAAAACTATGACATGTCAGAAAGACCCAGTGTCTATTGTACTCAGGTTTAGTGAGTTTTTAAGAGACAGACAATTTGTGTGTTTGCCGAGCTTTAGGAATGTGTAGTTTTTTTGAAAAGTTTATTGGATGTTACATAGTCTTCAGCAGGGATCTTAGTGCTGGATTCAGGATTTTGTATTAACTGGATGTATGGTGCATAAAGCTGTAAGATATGTGTAGATATGTGTTGTTTGTACTGGTGGAGGGGTGGATTGGAGGGTAAAGGTGGATTTGTACTACTTGGCATCCTACAGACATATGCCCAATATATAACTGTGTATTTTGTTGTTGTTTTTAGTTTCTCTAGCACAGGATTCTCAGAACTTTCAACAATGAATAGGGAATATAGTAATTTAAATTGTGGATTATATTAATGTGGGAGCAGTTGAAGCCACTTTAGGACTAGCATTTACTGCTGACAAGCTAGAAGAATGACCTGAAATGACTCTCTTTACATGTGGAAAGTGCTACCTCAAATGCAATTAATTATTCAAATAAATATAAGATGAAATAGTTAGCTTGAAGAATATGAGCTGGTGGTCTCTTGCAGATCATAAATGGAAGATAAATTTGACTAATATGTAAATGTAAACTAATATGACTGAAGTTCAGCTGATTTTTAATACTTGTTTTTAAAGTATCCCTTGTGAAAACCAGGAAGTCTTTAATCTTCTCTGCTCAGTGCTCTTGAGGCCTCCAGGTGAAGCCATGTATCCCATTTTGGCAGAGGGAGTCAAGGTAGATTGAACCAGTTGGTGAGTGTTGAGAGGAGATAAAAATGATTAGCTGTCAAGGAAGCATGAAAAGAGAAATGGGTGAGAATTCATGTTTTTTGTTGCGAGCATGTCTCTGTCTCTAGATGAACCAAAGAATATTCTGAGTTGGAAGGGACCCAGAAGGATCATGGAGTCCAACTTGTACATGAATGGCCCATAGGGAGATCAAACCACGGCCTTGGCGTTATTGGCACCATGCTCTAACTTACCGTGTTTTGTGAAGAACTAAATGACCTCTCTGTGAGGATGAATCAAAGTAATTAATCTAGAGAGAGAGGTTTAAGAATTAGGAAAAAATACTGTTTGTGAGAATAGTTGAATTCTATGGTAATTTGCATATGAAGGCTAGGGCATCCCTATTGTCAGAAGCTTTTAAGAACAGGTTAGACAAGTGTCAGGGGTTGGTTGATTCCCCCATCAGATAAATGGATTTATATTCTTGAGGTCCATTCCAGCACTTTAATTACCTTGAAAATAGCTGTAATAGAAGTGACTTGTGCAGGAGTTAGTATTGATCAGTAAAAGCTGTTGGGTTTTTATTTGAGACAAGTGAAGATTTTTTTTTTTTTTTTTTCCTTCAAAATGCTACCTAATGTGTTTGTTGGGAAAGTCCTGAGCAGAAAAGACTTACAATGGCCTCAATGAGAATGAACTACCTCTTCTAAATTTAAATACAAAAAATTACACTTCCTAACACATCGTGTATTTTAAATGTATTTGTTTTTATAGATGCTTTTTCTTGCACAGTGACTAGGTTAATATTACCTTGAGTGCCTTGGTTTCTATGATCATTCTGGAAATGTGAAGACATAGAAATGTAAAACTGGTATAGAAAGACATATTTTTATGGTAGATTATAATATCATATTGTCTTTTAAACCAAAATTGCCTTAAAAAATTGCTGCTTCTGGATTTATAGTTATTAAGTAGGAGTAATTTTTATTTATATATTTATTAGTGTCTGTTTTAGGGGACCGTACCTTAATTTCTTTTGCTTCTTCTCCTGACTAAAGGACTGTGTTTTAGCTGTTAAGATTATATGGCATTAGTTTTTAATGCTTTGTTTGAATTTTTTTTCCTCCCAAGGTCTCTGTCTTGAGAAGCTGCCAATATCTTCCTCAGCGAGCAATCTCCATGTGGACCGTGAACAAGAAATTGTTACATGCTATGAGAAGGCTGGGGATATTGCTCTCCTGTACCTTCAGGAGATAGAAAGGGTAAGCTGGCATGATTTGCTAAATTGAAGATTTAAAAATTTATATAAATGCCTTCTTTAAAGAAATTTTTGTTAGCCTTTGTTTCTAGGAGTTATACACTATTGCTTTTTATTTAGACTTTGAGGTACATTTGGGCAAAGTGCACTAATTTGGGGCTCTGTTCTTTGGCTTCAGAATGCTGTTAGAGTGAAGTGAGCTGCCAATACCCATCTGATCTCTTTTTCAGACCCATTGCTTGCAAGCCTCAGGCCTGACACTTGACAGCTGTCTTTGAAGGAGTTATAAGACCCAGTTAGGGTCGTGAAAAACAGAAGATAGGGGAAAGAAAAACAATGTGATGGGGGAGAAGAAGTAATTCACACTGTTTTAAAAATACATACAGGATTTTATTTTCTGAGGCTTTTTGCTGTTTTATTATTGCCTTGTAGTGGCTGGTAGACTGTGCACTGAAAGCTGATTACATTTTGACAGCATTTTTAATGCTGATGTAATACAATTATTTCTAAATTATTCTTTGGAAATCACTCTGGAGATAGCTTTTAGTCTTCTTACTGCTCTCTGCAGCAGTCTTTTCTAACCTAACAGGAGTTTTAGATTTTTGAATACCATCACCTCCTGCTGCTGAATAAGGCTGCAAATATACTTTTTCATATTCTTCTCTTATACCATTCTTCACAAAAATTTCTGAAAAAGTATAATAAAATTATGTTTAGCAGTATTTCTACTTGGTAATTAAATTACCTCTAAGGATATAGCCAAAAGCAAAAAGGTTTATATTTAGGTGGCAATGGAGGTAAAGCTAAAAATTGTCTACTAGCCACCACTTAAAATGGCAAAGAGTTCTCCAACATTAAATATTAGCTTCCATGGAAAAGTAAACAAACCTTGATTGTAAGGGTTTTTTTTCTAAATACACTTTCCTCCTCCATTTTCTTTTGTTCTCTTAGGTAATTAATGCCAACATACAAAACAGAAGCCCTAAGCCAGGACCCACTGCACATGAACAAGAGCTTGGTTTTTTTCTGGAAACGGGACTTCAAAGAGCACATGTTTTATATTTCAAGAATGGGTGAGATTTGAGTCTTCTTTTATTATGTTTGCTTTTGTGTTTAGATTTTGTATTTGTGATTTAACTGGGCATCATTTTTAGCAGTTGTGGATTCTGTAATTGTGAGGTCTCTTATTGATAAAGTAGTAACATTTTGATTAAAATAGTAAGGCTGCCCATATTGTATTTATTTACATATTGGAAAATTGTTTAGTCCAAATATATTAAGCAGGAAGCATTTTATAGTTTTGCTTACTAAATGTAAGTACCTTAAGCTTTAACTATTAGAAATTTACTTTATTATCTAATACTGTTTAAGAGTGATTGTCAACATATTGAAACTCTTGATTTTTATAATTTTGATTTTGTAATTTTTTTCCAAATCTCTTCAGTTATCACTTATTTTAACATTATGCTGCAGGATAAATGTGCATGAAGATCAACAGTATGTATACAAGTATACAATCTTTATTGTACCTGCTCTGTAGACCCCTTTAGATTCTGCATGGGACTTCCTTTATAATTTATTTTAAATAAGGCTTTGCTTAAAAGCCTAAAAATAAATTCAGTTACCACACAGAACAAGAAAAAGAATAACAGCTCTCCATTTTTAAGAACTTCAAAACTCAGCACAAATGGGTTTTAAGTACATTTCTGACATTTGTTGAAATCACACAGTTTAAAAACTTCTTTCTGGGCCTTCTTATTTCATTAGGAAAATGTGATTTTATTGAAATACTGGAACACTTGATAGGACTGCTGTTTTGTACCAAAAATATTTCTTTGTTATTCTTTCAAATACATAAACCAGAGATGAAGGAAAGCATGCAGTGTCTGTAAGGAGTTCCGAGATTTTAATGTACTGAAGGTAGGGTAAAGAAAGGCTATCTGAGTTTCAAACTGTCCAGGAATTTCAACAGGGAAATGATCACTACACTTTTGAAATCTCTTTCTCAAAGTATTGAAGCAGTGGTGCAATAATATGATCTGAGGGTTACACTTTAGTTTTGTTTTCATAATTTAGTTGCAGGAGGAATGGAATGTTCTAAAAGCTATTTTTTTTTCATTTACCAGAGCTAAAAATAAGATCTGTGTTTTCATGTCTGCACAAAAAAGAAATAAAATACAGTTACTGAAAAAATCCCAGTGCCAGTCATGGTTAAGAATAAGCTAAGAATTCCACATTTTGAAGAATTTTGATTGAAGGCCAGGCATGGAAATGGTGCATTTAATCTGACACGTTTTGTATAAAAGCAGCCAGCAGTATACATAGCAGATTGCAATTAATGAAGAGAACAAAAAGCAACTGCACAAAAACATCATGCAGGGGATTGTTAAGGAATATCTGGAGAGGAGTGTTTTTCCTAGACCATATCAGCTGCTCTGGTGTGAGCTTAAAGGTGATTTTATTGCATGTACATTTTGATTCTTCACAGTGAAGTTGTTGGTGATCTTGTTAACTCCTACACATGCATTTTTTTTTTGCAGTCTTTAGGGTAGTGATCGCTTGCAGTCTCCAAGCTAATTACACATTATATATATAATTTTGAATTTCTTCTTCTAGTTCAGATGGTCAGTGGTACTTTCTTTGTGGTATGATACGAAGCAGGGTATTAGGAAAAATAGCTCTGTGACAATCATTATTTTACATATTCCTGCTGTTACATCCTTTAATTTCCTTCCTTAATTCAGAGTCAATCACAGTTCTTTCAATATTTCCTAATATGGTCATTGTTCCAGGCTGCTTGTTATGTGGCTGCTTTTAGGGATTGCTTTTTTATTTTTTTCATTTTTTAACTTGGGTTTTCCAGAACAGAAGAGAACTTCAAATATATACTTTTTCTAATAGGGATAAATTATAGCCTACTTTTTAATAAATCTATTTTAAGGATTTTTTTTTCATTTTTAATGTGTCATCCCTCCTGATGTTAGGTTTATAGAAAGTAGGTTTGAGATCTTTCCAGTAAGCTTTGCAACATACTTCACGTTTGAATGTAATCTAAAATCATTTTTGTACATATGTGTCAGTTTCAAACCAGAAGAGAAAATAACTTTTATATGAGCTGGAAGGCCATAATTTCAACAGTAACACAGAGAATATTGCTACCTACCCATAAAGCTGGTTGATCTACTTCAAATTTCCCTTTCATTTGTTAACTGTACAGAGATTTTCTTTCAAGTTGAGTAATCAAGACTTAGTAGAGGATTGAGTGATTATCTCTCAGGTCTGCATTAGCTTGTATAAACACTAGGAAGTGTTTGAAACTTAACTTAGCCTTTCTGCTAAGTGGTGGTATTTTGAAAATACATGGAAATGCAATTAGCTAAAAAAAAAAAAGTTGAAATGGAAGTAGTCGGAACTAGAAGAGTGTTAGTGTAGTGCTATTAAGACACAAAACTGAAATAAATGGTTTCTTCTGAAGCGTACAGAATTTTATTAAAGAAACAAACTACATACCCATTTTTCACTGGGGAGATTAGGAACATTTCAGCTTGGAAATGTGTAATGAAGAAGTTCAGGAAGTTGTTCTAAAACTTAGAGTAGGGTTTGTGTGTCTTTTAAAAATGTTCTGAAATATGTAACTTTACATGCCTTCAGGCTGATTACATAACTTGTATACTAGTTGCTTTGTAATTTCCTATTGAAGGAGTTGAAAGTCTTGATGTGTTTCCAAAAAAAGCTGTGAGCACAGGAACTTTGACATTGGTATTTAACATAGCTATTTTCGAGTAGAATGCCCCTGAGAAAGGACAGCTGTTTAGGTACCCAGTGTTTCTTCTATCCTAGTATTTGCTTTATTGTGGGATTTACAAGTTAATTTTGTCTCATTTGTGGTTTTTATTTTTGATTTAGTAATGTTTACAAATATACTGGAAAAGTATGCTCTTGAAACAAAATGGCATCCTAAAATCAGGAGGCCATCATGTGAAAACTAGACTTAGCTAGCTTTCAGAGCTATTTTTTTTTTTTTTTACTTTTCCTTTATTTTACACCCCCTCCAAGGATATTGCTCTGGATCCAGACTGCAGTTTGGTCTAGTCTCCATCATGGTTCACATACTCAGTCAAAACCTGGAGATCCCAGAGATGATCTGTATTCCTCAGGGGGCTGTTACCTGTGCTGGCACAGTCACAGTGAAGCAAGAAATTCCTAGTCTCCTCCAGCAAGTTGTTTCTTACAGACTGGCTTCTTCTCCATAGAAAATTAGCCCTGAAAAAAAGGAATAAAAAAAAAAATCAACCAATTTTACCCAATTTTTCATATAATTGAGATAATTTATATTGACTTTAAATGTTTGACTAGCACAGCAAAAGCCCTCCTTAGAGTATGGGACTTATCTATGCATGATTTCTTTTATCTGTTTTTCTCTTTTCACTATAGCATATAACAAATAGCATAAGAATATTGCTCTCCTTCTGGTAAGAGAGGAGCAGTGGATGGGAGGCAGTCTGTAAGTGCTTCTACTTCACATGTATATCCATACAGTGCACAGAGCTAGGGTTTTTACAGTGATGAAATCCATGAGAGAAGGATTTATGTAAATGCTTGACATAAGTGCACATGAAGATCCTGTAAGATCAGCTCTCTACTGCATTAGAATATAGTGCTAGATACCCATCCCTGCATCTCTTGAGATCCTGTAGCACATCCTACCTACATCAGTCTCCAAACAGGTTGGTGTTTAAGACAAGAACAGAAAGTAACAGAAAGATGAAAACATTGAAATCCTATAAAGTATCACATTTCTTATATGTAAGATATCACTGCTGTATATTGGAAAGCAAATAAAATCGCTTCTGTTGCAATTTTCAACACAGCTTTGTTCTCTGTATACCTGCTTGCATGTTTGTGTGGTTAGGAAGCTAAGGCAAGAATATATTCAAGATAGGAACAAAAATAATTTTTCTGTGATTCCTAGCAAAAATAAGTTTCCAAAGGATACTTTATTGTCTGTCATATCAGATGCTTTCCTCATCCTTGTTTCCAATACTGTTCCTACCTGTTAGTTTTCATTGAGAAAACTTTATTTGAACATGAGAGGAAATTATTATTCCTCAGATATTCAAGATAAAATCATCCATTATGAATGCTTTCTCTTTCAAACCTGACTGTATGTTTATTGCTCAGAGTTGTGTCTTAACTTTAACAGTTTAAAATAAGATTTCATTGTGAAGTTACAGGTAGGAAACCTGGCAGTGTTACATGGAAAACTAAGGTGGATATAAACATGAAGGAATCACTTTTATTCAAAATCTTATCAATTTTTGTAATAACTAGTTATACAAAGAACCAGGGAAAGAGTAATGTTAGTGTCTGAGTTGTTGTTCAAGACTGATACTCTTAATAATTTGTAGCTGGAATTCTGACGCACTTTTTCCAAGAAGATACTTAACACTTTTCAGCCCATGTTCCACATTTCTTGCTGACAGTGGCTGTTGATTGCATTTGTGAGCATTGGATTGAAGGTTTTGGTTTTCTGTTGAGTTGTGATGGCTGGCAAACAAAATGGTCTTGGCTCCTCAAATAGGGATGTTAATATTTCATACGCTCCCCCGCTTCCCTCAAAATGCTCATTTTACTGCTCTGCTTAATGCTCTTGTTTTTCCACTGTACAGAGGAGTTACTATTGTCACTTTCCCCAGACCTACCCTCCCTTTAACCTCCTAGTGTGCATTTCCCTGCATAGTGTGCATTTGCCTTTTGCTGATTCAGGTGCTTGTTTGGGTCTTCTGTGGAGTTGTTTTGTTGTCAAAGAAGTCATAGCTTTCTGTCATTCTGATGAGAATTGACTGGAAGGTGTGATAATGGCTGGTGTGGCTGTCAGAGAAGAGATAGGACCATGCAATTGAGAGTGGGAAGATACCAAGAAGGAAGAATGGTGGGAAAAGGGAACAAACACTAAGAAATGAAAATGGGGAGGATGAGATCTTCCTCTTCAGGTCGAGAACCATTAGGTGAACTAACTACCAGTGGAACTGCAGTCTAGGCAGCAAGTATTTTCATTTTGAATGGATGAATGCCAGAATTGCTGCTTGATTGGGCTCTTCCAAATACTTAGGCTTGTAGCTCTAATGGCACACTGAAGATGTTTTATTTATAAGCCCAAACATCTCTTAAGAACTTTCAAGTATCCAGCAAACGTGATCTTCTGTAGCAAATTTGAGATATCTGGGATTTTTCTTTCTGCACGAGGTAACAATGGATAAAATGAGAAGTATGCCATGATAATTTTTTTAAGTAGACTTTTTTTTTTTTTTTAAAAGAGTAGTTTAGATTCTGGGAGCAAATTAGGGATTTTCTACATTTTATTCATAAATTAATGCCCAGTGTTAATTAAAGTTTTGTGAAAATTATATAGTATTGTGTATACTATACTATAGTATACTATACTATACTGAAAGTGTACTGAAAGTGTAAGTATGAGAGGAAGAGACTGTCTGAAGTTGCAACTATGTTTCCTCTTGTAGATAGATATCCAAATGCTTACCAGGATGTTTCTCTAATTGTGGATTAAGTTATACTTCTCCATCCTCCTAAACCTGATGGAAAACAGACCCAGACATTAGTGTCAGACAGTCACAATCATCCAAAGCACCATCCTTTGTGCAGAGCATGTAGTCTTGTCCACTTGGTCATTTTTTTTTAAAAATTATGGAAGAGAGCCGTGGAATTATGGAAGAATTGCAGTCCTTTTTATTTATTTTTTAGATTTCATCTTTGTAGGACTGTATAAAGCAGTATGGTAAATGCCATCCCTTGGTATTAGGATGTTCTGTTACTGCTTAAGAATTAATCTCTTGATTTGTCACATTTCTTGCTCTTTGCTTATGTAGTAACTTCTTTTAATGTAAAATTGTTTCTGGCCTTCTGAGAATTCAGAAGTGTCATACTGTGAATGACTCTTAATTGGCTAAAAGTAATTAGAGTGTATGAATTTTAATAGTTAATTTTTTTGTAAACATGTCAGTTACACTGAAGTTACTGAAATGTCACTGGTCTGCTTGGCATGCATATTAAGAGTTTCACTTGCCATTACTCTTTACCTTTAAAATAATTCCTTTCTTTCCTTTCATATTTGAATTTTTGGAAAACAGTCCCCAATCTTTAAAACTTGCAGTGTACCTATGAGTTTACAAACATTGCATTTCTTTTTCTGTTTATAATTGTAGACAGAAAGAAAGAGAAAGCACAAGAGAAGGTGAAGTGAGCTCAATTCCAAAAGCAACTTCTGTTTCATCACTTTGGTCAAGCCCTATAGATTTCATTGTTATTGATTTCTCTCCTTTTCAAAGGTGAATATTTTAACAATGTGATACAGTAACTCTCAGCAATGAAGTTATAGGGTATTATAAGTAGCTCAGCCTATTCACCAGCATGATCCTGGATGTGCTTTTCTCTCTTAAATGGGAGAAGTATTGACAATTTAGCCACCAAATTGCAGAACAGGTGAGATTTGGCGTGGCTCAGAACACAAAAATTTAATCCTTAAAAGGCAATGGTAGACTAAATATTTGGGTTTTTTGGTTGAGAAGCATAAAGGAAATGCTTGACAAACAAAGCCCTTCCCACTAATGGAGAAGATATTACCCAAACATGCTGTAAGTGCAGAGTAAATTAATCTTATCAGTCTTTCTAAAGTTAATTTTAAAACGTTAATTTTTTAGTCTGTTTTGAGTATATCATGATTAGATCTCACTAATGTTGTTATAAGGAATAGTGTTTGGGGTTTTTATCCTAATATTGTTCAAACATAGTCTGCTTCTTTTGAGCAGTTTTTCATTCTTTTTTACTTTTTGTGTGTGTTTAAAACCACAAAAATAAGAAGTGTTGGTGGGGGTGAGGTTTATCTGGGTCAGTAATGCCAAAGCACTGTGTTGTCTGATGCCAGACATGCTTTTTCAGACCAAGAGGCTTCTTGGTGATGATGGTGACAAACATGTTTGTGCCTAAAGTTTCCTACTGCTGGCCTTCATGCCTATATACAGGTTTTCTCATCCTGCCTTGAAAGCTTATCCTTGGTGCCCCTTAATTTTCTTCCTGCACTTTGCTTGTATCATATCTACAGTTATTAATTTCTGTCTCTTTTTAGGAGTCAGCACCTTTGTATAGGTGCAGTTAAGATATTTGCATTATTCTAAACAGAAATACTGTGAAATCTTTAAGGAGCCTAAAAGTTGATTTTGTATCAGAATAATTAATTAGGTTCTAACATGAATATTTGGGGTTTAGGGTGCAAATACGTAGACACAAAGATGCGAAGAGGCCCTTAGGGCATGTCTGTGTGGACTTTCAGTAGATCTTGGTTCTCAGCCTAACTGGTAGATTGCTACTTTAAGGGTCAAATTAGGCTTTTTTTTCCCTTGAAGATTTAAAGCAGCAAACATTCTAATTGTCTTTAAAAATGAGGAAGATACAATGCAAAGGAGTTGATTTGAGCCTGTTCTGACAGGAGGCAGTCATATAAACACACATGTATGTAACTCTCAGTGTCCGTCTGTGGGCTGTCTTTGTCTCGTCTGAAATCACTGAAAACGTGTCAGTTCCAAGTGAGTGTTAATGTACCTTACAATTCCTTGTCCCCTGAAAGGAAGGGATCTCAAAGTTGTTTGCAGACACTGTGGGACGTTGCTGTCTAAGGGAATGTGCCCTTTTGCTCTGGCATTCAATCAGCACAGAACTGCTGACAGGAACACACATCGTAGTGAAAGGCAGGTGAAAGCTGAGTGTGTCCAGGCTAGGAAGGAAAACCATGTGCCACAACAGCCACCACTCTTCTCAATGTTACAAACTGTTGACAAATACAGGAAATGTACTTTGCTAATGCAGTGTGGTGTGGAGATCTACCATATTATTCATGGTATATTTTGCTTCATTTCTTGTCTCTAAAAGCATTTAACTCAATTTTAGGGTGATTTAGACTGTAGTTTTGCAGTCTGTTTTTTAGTAAATTTCATGTAGAAGATGCTTGACAAATCTGTTTTGTGTTTATGTTGATGTGTGCAGTGGATCACTGTTAAATGCTTTATGAAGCAAAAGCTAATTCTGTCTTTTAACTGCTTTTTTTCTTGTACAATCTTACTGCTTTTTCCATTATAGTAGAACTTCAGTCACAAGTTTCAGTCCCTTGCAGATGCTTAAAAAAGTGTAATGGGTAACTAGAAGCAACCTGTCATGAAGTGTTCAAGGGCTTGTGAAAGTTGCATGTATTTTCATAAAGTGTTTTGTTATTATTCTTGTAACACATCAAAAGACATAAAAATCATGGAAAAAATGCCTATTCCAAAAATTTAATGAAGGTCTTGTGATTTGAAGTTCTACTACATAGTATGTGTTTCATCTGCACTGGGAAAATAAAGTTTTGAGCTGACAAGTTCTTGCTCGTAACTCTTTTTCAACAGTTTTGCAGGGATTTTTTTGTCAAGTCTACTTTGTTTGGTTGATTGGTTTTTGTTTGGGTTTTTTTTAATCTTGTTGTAAGGACATATTTGTGACTTTGCAATACGAAGTCTCAATTTCTTTGAGAGAAAAATCCATTCATGAGAAATACCTGCTTATACCAGAGGACTTAAAGCTGGGATTTCACTGGACTGGTTTTGGCTCTCTAAAATATTTGGAATGTGATATCACTGAATGATTTGTATTTTGGCTTTCCAAAGGTGCTGAATGTATCCAGCTTCAAATGAGTCTGGAGGTTTTCTTGAAATCTGGCCTAATGACTTTCTGTCCTTCTTTAGTGTATCAAGTTGGTGCAATAATCATCAGCTTTTGAGGCTGCCTGTCTGAAATGTATAAATTAATACCATTTCTCACACGGTTGTTTTCATGCAGATTTTTGAACAAGATGAATTTTCTTTACTATGTATTTGCTGGTCACTCTGGTGAAGCTCTGCTGTAGCACGTGGGCTTTTTACAATCAGTTTTTGTTTCTTGTGTGACTGGTGGTTATTTCTTTTTAGCCAACTGGTGGCTTTCTTTGGCATAACTTTCATCCATTCATACAGGTTTGGTTACCTGGAAATGCCACTTCTTTTAAAATGAGCTTTTATATAAAAGTATTTTAGAAGGTGAACTTGTGCTGATGAAGGATGATGTCTGTGCTAGTGAGAGATGTGTGGAAACTCAAGTTTCTGAAATATCCTGATAATCCTTTGTTATGTAAAACAGAAGAGAGATGAGTGCTGTCATGTAATCTGAAGAGTAAAATAAATGAGTAGGTCTCTAGTTAACGTGATAGGAGTTCTACAGTCCTATAGCAAGATCTCTTGCATCAAACACTAGTTTCAGATATTCTGCAATTGAATTGAAAAAAAGTATCTGTATAAAAATGCAGGCTTTTTAAAAATTTGTACAGAGTTGCAGTTCAAAAGCCAATATTTTAAATGTATTTTAAAATAAAGACAGCAGACTAAGGAAGGCAGTTTTAACATCTGATTTATAGTGCACTTTAATAGTGCTTTTACTTACAGAAAGCTTACACAATATGTAATATTCCTTGTCTCTTTTGGCTCTTATCTTAAGTAAATACTATGCAACTTGCACATATCATCATACTTTGAGGCAACATGTGATTTAACAGCAATGATTTGACACAAAATACACTTTTGATCAAATAATTTTGTTTTATTTCTTAACTTGAAATAGTGAAATAGTTGTCCTATCTGTTGTGTTCACATTGCAGAATTCAATTGTTCAGGACAGCAAAAAGCTAACCCAGTCCTTCATCAGTTCAAAGAAAATTTGTATTGATATAAAATAAAATATTCTCTACTGCTTTTATGTACAATAAAACCTCTGATGAAACCTCTTTTATGTACAATAAAACAACTGATAAAGAGATGAGAAAAAGGTGAAGCTGTAAGATCATCCAATATAATCTATTGTTTGAGAAGAAAGTTCAAATCTGTTAGAATTGTTAGTATGAATGATGCCTCTGTGGGTCTTGAATCTCTGCAAAAGCTTTTTAGGCAGCAGATGTGGAAGAAATATAGATGGAGAAACTTGGGTTGCAGAAGCCACATGAAAAGCCAGTCAAGAGTCAAGAACAGAACACTGATCCCCCAGTCCTCTTCTGGCCACACAGTGGGCTTTAACGTGTTTGTGCTCTTTCCCTTCTGAAAAGGAGTTAAAAATTTAATGTTTCATGTTGCTTTCAGGGTTACAAGATTTACTCATTTTTAATCTCCCTGTTTTAAGGTGTCAAGATGCAGCTAAAATGGATTTTTCTTTCAAAGTTTATACTTGAAGCCTAATGTAATTGAAAACTAAAACTACTCCAGCAATGAGAACAACTTCCCTTTGTCTTTTTTCTTTTTGAGGTGGTCACTTCTTACTTTTTTCCTTGTTTTCCCTTTAACTATCTACTGATCATGAAAAAGTTTCTTTTTTCAATAAACGGTCAGGGAATATTGTTATAGTAGTCAGAGATGAGGTTCCCAGATTAATATAAATATACCTAGATCTCTATATCTCTATGTCTATCTCACAGAAAGGCAATGAGGCTATGAAAGGGGGGAAAAAAAGGTAGCATGGATTTTAACAGCTTTATTGAGTGATATTTTAAGGTGTTACTTCATCCAAGTTGGAATACTGTCAAATTCTATGTTTATATACAGGAACTTGACAAGAGGAGTTGGTAGATTTAGAGAGTTACTAAGAGCTGTTGAAACAAGAACAACACAAAACCTGCGAATGGTAAGTTACATTGAACCACTTTCCTATTGTAGCATGTAAATTTCAGTAGGAAGGGAAAGCATAAGTACAGTGGATGAGTTTGAGACAGATAATTGGATATGTAGCATATAAATAAGGATCTGTTATCCAACACTTTATAAGGTTACGTTTCCTGGCTTAAGTGAATGATTAAAGTAAGGAATGTTTGGTACCCAGTCTCGCCCCTGTTCCTTTTTCTTGTTTGTGGTTGTGACTAGAACCTGACTGGTCTCTGATTGACCATGCTTTCAACCTTAATTATAATTGCCCTATTTATCAGTCAATGTAGTTTCTTGTTTTTGTTATGTAGTGGGGGTAAGAACAGAGTGCATCATTTTTGTGTGGTTTCTATTAAGTTGAGGGCTATCAAGCTATAAAGCCTCTTAAAGGAAAACCATAAAAGCAAAATAATGAAGATTTGTTACCTGTATTGTCAGAAGCTTGAATCTTTTATATTATAAAAATTAGAGGCTCAAATCTTTTACTGTCATGTAATTATTTTCAAAATACCCTGGATTAGTTTCCTAATACTGGGCTTTTAAAACTTCCAAACTGGTAGTAAGGAAGGTTAGTGATTTCTTAATTCATTCAATAACTGATTCCTAGTAAATACATGAAAATTATTTAATAATGATTTTCAATAAAGAGGGATAATACTGCAAATTTTAATAGAAAAGATGAAGGGCTTCTTATGGTATAGGAGTTAAGGTGGAAGATGCAGATCTTATGGTGCTGTCTGAGACTGAAACATTACAGATCTGGTTTTGGGAAACATTACTGGGAAATGCTACCAATTTTGAAGCAAATTTAGATCTTGCCTTCGGAGTTAAAAATTTATAGAAATTCTTTGAATTTTTGTCATTGTGATATGTAGTCATTGAGGATCTATGCATGTGTGTGAAACATTAATGAGGAGATTAACCTGATAGTTATGGACTATAGAATGACTTAAAAGCTTTAAATTGGCATTATTTAATTAAGTCATATTTATGTAAGTATTTCTACAGTTATATATATGGTGACAATAAAGGTTGGTCAAAATAAATCTTTTCATGCTGATTTTCAACCTTGTTTCACTCTTGCTGAGCTTTAACAGTAGCTAACACCAGCACCTTCGAGTACGAGTTGTCAGAATTCCCATCCAGCCCACAGGCCATAACTGTCTGTGGTGGATTGACCTCATCTGGCTGCCAGATACTCACCCAGCTGCCCTCAAACTCCCTTCCTTAACACATGGGGAGGAAATAAGCTAGAAAAGGTGTGAGATAGGTCCAAGATAAAGGCAGGGTGTTTGCTTATCACTTACTGTCACAGGCAAAACAGGCTCTTCTGGAGAAAGAGACTTACTTTATTGTCACTTATAAGAGACAATATGAGAAACAAAGACAAAAACTGAAATGCCTTCCTTCCACCCCGTTTTCTCAGGTTCAACTTCAGTCTTTGACTTCTGACTCTTCTAGCTCCTCTCCCTACCCTCCTATTCCCTGAGTGGTGCATGAGGGGTGGAGGGTTGTGGTGAGTTCTTCTCTGCTGCTCCTTACTCCTCACACTTATCCCCTGCTCCAGCACAGGGTCCCTCCATTGGGCTGCAGTTCCTTCAGGGAATATCAGCCTGTTTTTCATCATGGTTCTCTTTGCAGGCTGCAATCTGGACAACTGCTCCACTGTGGTCTCTCCCATGCAAACAGCTGCTCCAGGTCTGGAGAGGCAGCAGGGGTTATTGTGCATCTTAGCTTATTGATTATATTAGGAGCAGCAGCTGGGTTGTTTATACTTTAGAAGTATCTGGATTTTACTGAAAAAATTTTGTTATTGCCATGATTTTTCTTTGTCTTTAGATAATTGAACTTTTACCCTTGTAAACAGCATCATGCCTGTTTTTTTGGATGTTGTGGAATAAAAAAATATATTCTGTATAAGTAGTCTTCATTAGAAAAAAATCTGAGCATTTTTAAAGAGTTTTTATGCAGCATTTCTAGGGAAAATATTTATTTTTTGCTTTTACAGACAATAGCAAGACAACTTGCAGAAATTTTGTTACGAGGTATGTGTGAGCAGAGTTACTGGAATCCTCTGGAAGATCCTCCTCACCAGTCACCCCTTGATGATCCACTTCGCAAAGGTTCAAATACTAAGAATTATGCACTCAGCAGAAGACCACGGGTATACACTGGAGAAAAGTATGGCTGAGTTTAAACCTCTTTTATTTCTATAATTGCAGTTGTTACCCAGTGCACTGGGTAATTTAGTTTACATTTTTGAAAATGTGGAAGGAATTTGGCAGTGTGTAGGTAGATTCCCTGAGGAGAGCTAGAAAAGAAACATGCTTCTCCAAGCGGAAGTTTGCACTGGATGCATTAGACCTTCTGTTCTCAATTGTAGAAATATTTATTTTTTTTCTATCCTGGTGTGTGTGATAAACTGAATATCTCTTATTACATGTGGGATACAAAAGAAAACATGAACTAGATAACAAATCAGATATTGCACATTTTAAAAGTTGTGTGCTCCTTCTAGACATCTATTCTACTTTATCATAGAAAGGAAAGATTCAACAATATGGAGATTCAAGTTGGTCCAGGAATCATTATGAAAAAACAAAACATATCTAGAAATTTATCTAGCAGTTTCAAAGCTAGTTTGTTTCCCAAGGCAGCTATTAGAGAATCATCTTAGATTAGTTTTGGCATTTCTTTATGATGCCACCTTTTTGCTCAGTTTTAATTTTTCATTGAATCAGGCGATATTTTTTGGTTTGTTTTTGTCTGATATATCTCATGGTGAATTCTAGCGTGGTATGTTTCTTCCTTCTTGAAAATATAACTATTTTTTGCCAAACTAATCACCACTAGGGTTAGTATTAAATATAGATTGCCGTTTCCTTGAATTTGAAATTTTTCTTAGAAGTTAATATCTTGATTATGGAAGTAGCCCTACTTACATAATGAAGGGATGTTTTGTTTTAGTGTTCCCAGTATCTTTATATTGTAACATAAATACCTGCAATATGACACCATTTGAGTTGTTCAGTTGTATTTATTGCAGAGTTCCATTAAAGAATCTTTTACACAGCAGCAAGCCCACAAAATTATGGTGCCTTTACTATTATTAAATAGAATGGCCTTAATCTTCAAAGACTTATAGCAATTCTCCTTCCCACATCCAGAATAGTTACAGCAGGTTTTTCAGGCTCAATCTTTCAGACTTATGTTCTCCATTCTCTATTCATCCTTCATAGCAAAATGCTTCCTGCAAAAGTGGGCCTTTGTTCAGGTTAGTTCTCTTGTTCTTGGCATGTGCAGGTGAGGAGTTCCACAATCGCAGCAAAGCATATAATTAAGTCCTTTGTACAGACTGGTTAATACTGTACCACATAAAATATGTCCAGCCAAGTTTCTCATCTCCAGCAGTGACTGAAAGCAAGTGTCAAAGACAATGATAGCTAGGAAATTTCTTCCTAGGTATCCTTCTGACCACCAACTCTGAGTCTGCAATGCACTGTTTTTTCTAAGTATGTTGCCTGACATTAGGTAACTGCATTGTGTTCTTATGAGGATTATAGGTGTAATTTGGCTAATAGAATTTATGATTTTTTAGATCTCTGTGTTATTGCCTCTTCAGTTTTCTTTAACCAGTTCTTCAACTCAGCATAACTTTTGTGGTTCGCCTTTGGTTAATAGCCAAAGTTCTGTGTTCTCCAGAAGCTCTTTCCAGTCATTATTCTGCTTTCTGAGTGCCATTGTCAGTTGGTCAGGTTAAATCTTTTTCCAGGTTGTTAAATTCTACATAGAGGAGTGGATTGTTAAATAAGGAGCACTCTAATGCTTCCTCATCACTCCTCATTCTTTATTGTGGGTGGTTCTTATTAATGACTGTGTTTTGAAATTTCTTAGTTATGTAATAATAAAAATGTATTCTAAGATTTAGAATACTCTTTTAAGAATCTGGCAAGCAGTTGCATTGATTAAAAAATAAAAATACAACAGAAGAACAGCTGCCCTGGGGTCTTAGCTTTTGTATATTACCAAAATATGTTCACAATGTTGCTTTCAAACTGCCTGGAATTCAGATGTCTTTTAGTTGCTATTTTCTTTCAGGCATTTAATTACTGCTTATATTTCTAGTGCTTTTAAAAAAACTGAAAAGACGTTTTAATATCAGACAAGTTTTGTTTCCTTTCTATAATGTATTGTAGCTTAAACACCCTTGGGGCCTTAGCAATTGGTTATTAACAACTACAAATTATTTTCTACATTTAAATAGATAATTGTGGAAGTAACGGACTGAATCAACAGGAAATAGTTCTTGGGCTAATTCAGAAATGGTCGAGAGGAACAAATCTGAAGAGATAAAACATAGTCACTGATTTGGGGAACTTTTTTGTGCATATGAGAATGGATGGATTGATTCCTGCCAGTACCTGCAGATTATTGTTGTCTGTCCACCAGCGTAGAAGAGTCTTCAGACAGCATCCAGTATTCAGAGAAAGCTGTAAAATCTGGAAACTAGTCCTGTGCAAACCTTCAGCATTAAATAAGAAGGAAGTGTAGTTCATTTCAAGCAAAGAATTCTACTAAGAATTCTACTTGGAACTAAGAGTGGTTATGGCAAATGGGTGGAAATTGTCATGGATCTATTTAAAAATATTCATAGATATTGAATGCGTCATGAGAAAATTCTCAAGCATATCTCTTGAAAGACTGAGAGAAGTATTTCTCCACGTATTGCCTAAAATACAAAAGTTCTCCTGTTTTTGTGTGAGTTTCCTCTTGCCAGCGCTTGAATCAGTGATGTAGATTCAGCTCAGACAGATTGGATATAAGAGGCTGGTTAAACTATGGGTTTAGTGTTTACAGTTGTCAAATTATGTTCAATTTTGGAATATTTGAATGAGTTCAACTCTGACAGCTGTGGTGGTTTTGTTCTTTTATCATGTTTAACCAAATTTTCTGAAATGCAAATATAGAGCCTTGCAAAGAAATGCATTTTAAACAATTGATTTTTCTATGCAAGTTACTTTCTGTTTTCTTTTTTGGACAATTTCCAGTTTTTACAGTGCTTTTAATATGTATGTGTGAACCACTCATAAAAGTAATGTGTTCTGCTTAAATAATTAAACTCTCATTTTGAACAGCATCTTCTGTCCTCAAGAAAATACAGAAGAAGCCTTACTGTTGCTGCTTATTAGTGAATCTATGGTAGGTAAAATAGAGTGAATGTGCATTTGCTGTATGTGTGTGCTGTCCTTGTTTTGGTTTTATTTGTGTTTTTTGGTTTTGTTTTGGTTTTTTTTAAAATTATAATAGGACTTTTTTTCCCCCATATCTTTGCCTTGTCTTTCATTATGTGTTAGGAAAGCAGGCAGTTATTTCTGAAACTGAGATCTTTGTTCCCCTGAGCCAGTGCGATGAGATCTGCAGGTGTTACAGAGTTTTTCTCCCTTGGACTGGCTGTTCCTGGCCTTCTTCCAGCCATGGCAGGAACAAGCCAGGTCCTTCATTTGGCATCACTTACCAGTATGAACGAACCACTGTTACACCAGTTGGCTGCTATTCAGACAGACACAAAATCTAAGTTATTTTTGTTATAAAAAGCAAATAAAAAACTACTAGAACAGCATAATAAACATTACCCAAAAGTAATTTCCGTTGTGCATTAAACTTCAGTCACTCAAATTTGTAAATAATTTTTGATGATACTGACATTCAATGTTTGCTACTGGATTGTTTTTTTAAATGTCTCTTTTTCCTCAGTAAATGATTTCTTTCAATGGTCTCCTTGTGCCCTTTATCAACCTTCCATATTTTCTTCTAGTCATCAATCAACTGCCACCTACTGACATTCTCATACCATGTCAGTTTTGTATTCTCAGATAAAATGAAATGCTGGAGCTTTTGCTGTTTTTTTAACTGGAGGGGTGAAACCTCTACAGTCTCAGGCATCATGTAGTCTGTCTCACTGCACATCAGTGAGATGTAGATTTTTAAGTTCTTCAGGTGATTCAAATGCTTACATGTTTTGGCATAATTTCTGTTTTGCTGACGTTAAATAGGATCAGAGTATTTTAGTGAACGTTGTCCTTGTTTAACTGTTTTAAAGTGGCAGGTATTTACATTGAAGTGCTAACTGCTTTTCTCATTCCTAGTGATCTGCCTTGCAATATTCATGGCAGAATCTAGAAATTCTGACTATATTCTGATTCTCATAATACAGAAAAATTGGCTGAGCCAACATTTCCACATATCACGTGTTGGTTTTGCTGCAGTATATACTTACCACTGAGAGGTGTTGCCTGTGTGTCTGTAATGTGCCTGAGCAGCAGTGAAGGTGTAGAGAATTCTGATGTGAACTGTGGAATTGGTGTGAAGTGAAAGCAGTCTCAGTTCTGCAAGATCTGACTACTGATTGCTGTGTTTGCATGTGTAATTCCTTACATATCATCATTAAGGAGCCAAAAACCAAATTAAAAGTACTGCCTTGTTAAGTGTCATTTCAGGTTACTTACAGCTTTTCCATTGTGAATTAGATCTGCCTAATTATATCAAATGCTGTCACTGTAGAGCATATACCTTTAGCAAGCTTTCAGGATTTTTTACAGTAATTATTGCAGATTATTTCAGGCAAAAGAGTTTGTTTCCGGGGGAGTATAAAATCTTTGACATGATTGACTTACTTTGGCTAAGTCAATTGTTCAGATTAGTTTTAAAGGGGGGAAAGGGGAAGATTGAGCATAAAAATACTCATCATTACAAAGTTACCTTTCTGAGAGTTGAGACTTGTTATTTCACCTTCAGTGGATGTTAACTTTCTAGCTGTAGTAGTTTTGAAGTAGTATGTGATTTATGATTCTGAAACCAGTATTTGGGAAAGAAATAACACTTAGAGAAGACTGAGTAACTGTTGGTGTTTTGATATGCTGTTGTTTTATTAAAGTACTATGATCCCTTACTTTCATTGTCTATGAGTTAGTAAGAAAACACCCCAATCAAGGCAGGTTGGACAGGGCTCTGACCACTCTGGTCTGGTGGAAAGTGACCCCACTCATGACAGGATGATCTTTAAAAGGCCCCTTCCAACCCAAACCATCCTGTGGTTCTGTGATCTGACATCCTCATGTTACTGTGCATGTCTGTGTTGGTGCATGTCAGCTGAGTTGTGGTAACAGAATCACAGAATTAGAATGTTTGGAAGGGACTTGCAGAGGTCATTTTGTCCGGCCCCCTTGCTCACACAGGGCCATCTGGAGCAGGCTGCATCTCTGTCCAGACATCTTTTGAGTACCTCCAAGGAGAGAGATTCCACAGCCTCCCTGGGCACCTGTGCCACTGCTCATTAACCCTCACAGCAAAAAAAACCCAAAAAAACAAAAACCCAACAAAAACTCCCGATCTTCAAAGGGGACCTTCAGAGTTTCAGTTCATGTCCATTGCCTCTAGTTCTGTCACTGGACATCACTGGAAAGAGCCTGGCTCCCTCTTCCTTGTATCCTTCCTTCAGATGTTTCTAACATTGATAAGGCTCCCACCTTGAGCATTGTCTTTTCCAGGCTGAGGAGCCAGCTCTCTCAGCCTTTCCTTATAAAAGAGATGCTCTGGTGTCTAATGCATCCTGGTGGGTATTTGTTGGACTCTCTCCAGTAGCTCCATGTCTCTTGTACTGGGGAGTCCAGAACTGGACACAGTACTGCAGATCCTTTTAATGTGTTCTACTTGCACACAAAAAATAAAAAGACATTTTTGTAGATGAATATCCATTATATTGAAAATATACCTTCTTTTTTTTCTGAGAACTCTTCCATAATTTTAAATACATTACTTAGATTATGGAATTAGAATGAAGTAATTAAAAATAGGTCCATGTAGAAACATCAGTCTTGCCACTAATTTATAAAATTGGTAATTCTTTCTATCTATAAATTAGTAACAGATCTCTTTGTATCCCCTATAGCAACTACTGACTGTGAGGTTGGGTAGAATGGTAGTTACTTGAGTGAAAATACAGCTTGAATTATGATGGTTGACTTGGCTTCTTTCTTTGTGGTGTGTTTCAGGCTAACCGTGATGCTGTACTGAGCAGAATCCCAGAGCACAAGAATGATCGTATCATCAGTTTGCAAAGTGCATCTGTAGTCTATGATTTACTTACAATAGCCTTGGGAAGAAGAGGCCAATATGAAATGCTTTCAGAGGTTTGTTGATAGTAGTGAATCTGTGTCATTGTTGCTGTTTTCTGGTAATCATGTTAATTGTGGTAGTAAGAAAGGGCTGAAACAAATATAGGACACTGTTATTCTAACTGCTTTTTAAATACAGGAGGTAGTTTCCACCCCAAAATGTTTACTGTCTAAATTTATACAAGTGACTTGAGTTGGCCAAACAAGAAAAGTTGTGTGGAAGGTGTGGTAAATGTTTAATACCACAGAAAATCACCTGATTTTTAGATGGGGGTGCATGGATCTGCTTGAAAGAGTACACATTAAATGGAGAGAGCAGGAAGGAATGGCAAAAAATAAAAGCTGTTCTGGATATAGAAATTATAGTTATAAATTCCTAGAAAAATATTTGTAATGAATGAAAAAGGATTTCAGAAGAAAACTTCCTTTTACACTTCTTGATATTTGAGGTGAGCCGTAGTCCTTATGATTTGTGATTATTTTGAAGTTAATAAAAAGGAAATTTAAAAAAAAATCAGGTCCTTGGGAAATGTGTTACCCCAATGTCTGATGTTTCATTATGTAGCATGGTTGTGTTTTGTTAGATTGTGTCAGCTCCTTCAGGAAGCTGCCAAGTGTTGTTGAGTTTTATATCCGTGAAACAGCTACAGCTCTTAGGGCAGAGCCGATCTCTGCTGCTCCAACAGTGCTCACCCAGCAGCAGGGTGCTCTTGCTGACCACAGTTAATTATTAGTCTCCTGAAGGAATATGAAGGCATACCCAGGAGCCCATTTGTTGAGAAATTGTTTCTCTCTACCATAATAGAGGACTTCTATTAAGAAAAAGATTTTAAAAAATCACTCTAGTTCTTCTCTGGTATATGTTGATGGTCACCCATTTATCTGCATCCTATGTGATGTTATACCCTGTTAAATTTGGGTATTCTATTTCCTGAAAGTACTTCATAGCTGCCAGTTGGGATACAAATCAGTTTAAATCAGTACAATGGAAGATATTTCACAGAACAAAGGAGTATAAAGTTCACACAGGACCAGCCCTAAAACATAATCTAATCAGGAATATTTCCACTTACTTGCCACTACAGACACTACCACCTTCATGTAGGTTTAGGTGGTTGCACCAAAGGTGCAAGAGGTGGACATCCATATATTTCAGTCTAGAACTTCTGAAACAAGAGACATCAACAAGTATTAAAAAAAAAAGCAACAAAAACCAACAAAATACAGGAGACCAAAAAACCTTGAAAACTTTGATTTCTCTTTTTCTCTTAAGTGACTGTCAACCTTTCAATTTGATATAGTAGACTAACAACAAGGCAGGGATAGAGTAGCCCTGGATTCCAAATCTGATTCTTACATTTTGTCTGATGTCATGATGGTTTTGTTGTGGGGTTTTTTGTTGTGACTTTTTTGTCTTTTTTAGAATGTTCAAGAACCATTACATTTATGGGAACATCGCAGGTACCTGGAATTCTCTACTTTGGGACACTTAGGGTAGTATTTATGTCACAATAGATGCAACTTCTTGCTTGTAGTTCTTCTTACCTTTCTTAACAGGGAGGGTTTTTGGCTTCATCAGAAAAGCTAGAGGTGTCTCTTAGCCAAGTGTCTTGAACTGTGGGACATTAGCCTAAAGGGTAGAAAGAAAGACTTACAGTCCCCTCCCACAGAGAAAAGCATAGCACTTGTTTGCCACACTGTAGCTGACAGATGGTCCTGCTTGTTCCTTTTCCTTCTGTGCTTTGAGCACAATTGAATGTTCTAAATAGTGGAAGATGTTTTAATTTGACATAGATCTTTGATTTCAGTGCCTTTTAAGACCTTCTTGTGCTGGTGGTGATCTTTGTTGCAAACAAAAGCAGAACCTTAAATATCTGGAAAGTAGAAGAAACTCCATGTTTGACAAGCTGCTTAGTTGGGAAATTTTAGTCATGGCCTTAGGCTTTGAAAGCTGATGTCTACCTGAGGCTTGTTTTAAGGTCTTTTCTTCTTGGTTTTTTTATATGGTTTTTGTTTTTAGGGGAGCGTTTTTTGTTGTTCTGTTTTGGGTTTTTTTTTTGAGGGGTTGGTTTTTTTAAAATCTAGCATCTTTGTAGTAATATTCCAACAAAATTGTATGTATATTCCTTTGAAAGGTTCTTTTTGAAAAAAAAATAATTTCACTATGTTTGAAAATACTTTCAATACAGAATAATTAAAATGTATTTGTCATATGTGCATAAAGTATCTTTTCTGAATACGAAAAGAATCATCTTACGAAGACCTGGTATAATAAACAATATTCATTTTAGCATACAGATGTTCTAGATACACAGCCACAGCAGGACCTTATCAGGAAATTATTAGAGCATCTCATTTCCTCTTATCCTTGTCATCCAAAGCACAGTGGAGAACATAGACTTTATGAAACTTACAGTTTAGTGAGTGGAAGATATCTGCCCTCAAATCCTGCTGCTGCTAGTCTGTAACTTTTATAATTTTAAATGTTATAATAAACACATATTCAGATATGTTAAAGCATTCTGTTCAGTTATATAATAGGCATTTAATTTTTTTAGGGCTTCATTCTCTTTGAGCTGATTTTGATTGCTGTAGTGGAGCTGTTGTAGATTAAATCAGAAATTGGGAAATTATTCTAACTGTGGAAATGGTATTCACCCACCAGTTCCAATCTCTTATTGCTGCCTTCTGGTTTAGCTATAGCTGATTACTTACAGAAGTAGTTAGTTGTTATATAAGAATATTAAATGATCAAAAATCTGTCTCATCCTTGTTAAACTGTTCTAATGCCAAGTCACGTTCTTAACTGAAAAGGGCTCATGTTTTTGTCAAGTTTGTGTATAATGGGCTTTCAGTTTCTCAGGGTAGCTTCAACTAGATGAAGGAACTTTATACTGTCAATTCTTTCCTAAACAAAAGTACTCTGATTGTAATCAAGTTAGTTTTTAAGCTTCATAGGATGCTAATTGTGGAGCTTGTTAGTGTCCTACTAGAAGAGATGTCTTCCAGACCAGAAATTTTCCTACGTTTTCATAATTTCATCTTTCATCTCTCTAACTTCAAGCATATACTTTACAGGACACCATAGTGATGAACACCCACATTCAGTAATGTGTTTGACATAGCCTATTCATATAGTGATTTGTGATTATTTACAAGGCAATATCAACAATGGCATTTTCTCTAGGACAGGGATTGTGCTGAATGTGTTTTCAAGTAGTTGAGTCAGTTGCCATAATCCTGAGTGTTATCTTAACTTCAGCCTGCCTGGTGACTCTTGCTTGTTATGTATTTCCTATTAGAGGCTTTGAAATTCCTTGTTGTGACTTTGTTCAGAAGAACCCAGTTTAAGAGGTGTTCCTGTTGTTGCAAAGGTCACAAACACACTCAGCTGTTCATGCCTTACCCCCACATTTACTCACAGCCAGTTCTGTCATCTTACAGAGAACAGAAAAATCACTTAACTTGTCACTTTTCTTACTGAGCAGGGCCGAGTAAATAGAACTTGAAGTTAAGCAAAAGGAATGGTAGATATATTATTAGTATGTTGAAACTCAAGCCTTTTAGGATAAAAGGCTGTCCTGTGCCCTTATAATTGCAAAATTATAAAACCCTGAAGTATCAATTTCTTAAACCTTATTTTCTGTGGTTAGAATTGGTAATTAATTTTTAATTGAGCAAGGCCTAGAAAGGAAATGTTACATTTTTTACAGTACTGTGAGCATTACATATGCATCTCTGTGAAGTATCTAAAATAATAGAAAAAATAATACATAACTTGTTTCTTTCTGTGCTCTTTTTGTTTCCACTTATGAGAAGTCTAGTGGGAAAATAAATCCTGTCCTGTTTTTCATAGCAGACATTTAATTAACTTACTACATGTGCAATCTGACTATGAACCTTTAACAGCAATATTAGAAAGTATTTCTAAAATAATGTAAAATCATAAAGAAAATAAGTTCTTTACAATAATATAATAAAAATTCTATTAGGTGATAATTTTGATACTGGATGTTGTGTAGTAGGATAAATTCCAGCATACATTAGTTATATGTAAGAGATAATGCACTTCTGTTTTGTTTCCTCTTCAGTGCTGTTCTTTGCTTCAGATTCTGGTGTAGTGTGGAAACACAGTGCACACCTGGTTGTGCTTTCTGTAGTGTTAATGCTGAGTTTGTATGGGTAAAATAATTCTTGTTTTTGTGGTTTAACATATACACTGTAGCTGTCAGAATAGAAAGCTGCTTCATGTAATTGGACTCTGCAGACTAGAAAATTAAATCCTAAATCAGTTTATTCCAGAAAAGTGTTTCACCTTTCTACTATATAGAACTGGCCTGATTAATTAAAATTATCATAGCAAAATGAAATAATTCTTATTGACAACAGCAGGTAGGAAACATTCAAAATTAGCGTATTATGCTAATTTAATTGTTTAATCTCAGTGTATTAATAAAGAATTTCCTTTTGACATTCAGTTAGTTCACTTAAAATCTTAGCAGAATTTGAAGTGTGAAGTTAAAATTTTTAGAAATAGAAATAATACTTCAAGGTGAATCTTTATATACCACCCCTCCTTTTAAATGATATTTGTAAGTGCTTGTGGTACCACTGCTTAAGTATTTACTACTTAGGAAAGAGTGTGTACCATTTTCCTTTTCACTTAAGACTTATCTTCTACATTTACAGATGATATCTTCAGTAAGCTGATATTCATAATTCCTTTATTCAGACTACATGATACAGTACCAGCAGGAGTATTTAAACAAACATAGTAAATGGGAAATCAGTTTTCTGTTAAATTCTTTTTCATGTAGAATCTAGCAGCTATTTTCATGTATTTGAATAATTTAATTTTTTATTACATGTATGTCAGAGAAGAGTCTATAAACAATCTTAATACTAGTATATCTTCTTAATAATTGAAGAGCATGATCTTAAATAACAATTTCCCCCCATATTTAGTGTTTAGAAAGAGCCATGAAGTTTGCGTTTGAAGAGTTCCATCTCTGGTACCAGTTTGCATTGTCCTTGATGGCAGCAGGAAAAGTAAGTCCAATTTTTTTTCATATAATTCTTGTATTGATGACATTTGATAACAACATTTAGCACTTCCATAATTTTCATCTGTAGTGTTTTTGACAATAATTCTAATCCTTGAATCAACTAAGTATGCTGTACTCCTGAATTTATTCCCAGTGCTGTACAAAGAATGTTATTATTTGAATAGTTTCTAACTTAGGTGATGATAACAACTATCTTGACAATAATCTTAAAATAAGCTGATTGAATACAAGCAGTGAATTATACAGAGCCTATTATCCTGTAAAACTTGTTTAAGTGTGCTTTTGATGACTTAATTTATTTTATACTAGGGTACAAATTAATGCTGATTCGTGATGCTCTTCCTTTTTTTTTTTCCATTGGAAATTTCCGACTTTATCTTCTTTAATATTGCTGCCTTTGAGACTGTATTCTGTGCAACTAATGTATTTTTTTAAAAAATTATATAAACTAGGAATTTAAGCTTTTAGATGCAATTCTCTGTTTTTAGTTCTTTTTGCTTTTCACTGTCATGTTACAGAAAATACATTCAACATATGTAATGTAAACAACCAATTTTCTGAAATATTATTCTCAATGGGGATATTTTGTGTGTTTTCAGAATGGGGGAAAGGAATGTATTTTCCTTAGAAAATATTTTAGTGGCACATGGGTTCTGAAGAGACTTGGTTCTTCTTCCAACTCTCTTTACTTTGAGTTATCTTCCAAACTGTGATTGGATTTAGGCAAATAAGTTAAAAAAAAAAAAAGAGGAGCAGTGCTATTCTATCTTATATTAGACCTACTCCCGTGTGCTGTTTTAACTCCCAAAGAACACCAAAACACTGCTTGTTTAGAAAACTGTCCCATTCCTTCTCTTTCATTTGCCTGGCTCAAATGCTGTGAGTTTACAGGCCTAGCAAAGTTTTAAATACATCTCAAAACTGTTTTCTGAATTGTGTACCATTGGAATTACATTCTTATCAGATGTTTTTAATGAAAGTTCGTAGGAGTTAAATAACAATAGCTGTGCCTAAAGTCTTGTCTTTCACTGGCTTGAGGAGCTTTGACTAATTGTCAACAAAATGTGCAGTAATGTCTCTTTCACAAAGGAAAAATAAAACAAATGATGGAAATAGGAATCTTGTATCTGTGAAATATGCTTTTAGTAATTTAAATGGAAAATGTTTTAAACAGTCTGCTCGAGCCGTTAAAGTCTTGAAGGAATGTATACGTTTGAAACCAGATGATGCAACTATTCCACTCCTTGCTGCAAAGCTCTGCATGGGATCTCTGCACTGGGTAAGCTTTGCCCTCTCTGCTCAGCGAGAGTTGTACTAAAATCTTGATTTAGAAATGTAGCAAATATTTTGCACAGTGGTTGCATGCACTTGGGTATATCTAAAAACACAACATAGATATGTGTCTGCACAAGTACATCCCTGATTGAATGGCTAATTTGAAATACTTGACAGCACTTATGTTTATCAAGGTAGCATGTTCTGATACTGGTCTAAGACATAGCTTAAAATATATGGAAATTGAAACACTGGGAGACAGATCATAAATGCAGCTTAGACTTCTGTTATTTCCTGCAAGAGGAAAATAACTTTCTGGAAGATAATGAGGCAAATCTCTTATAATCAAGAGACTCTTCTGGTACTATGTTTGCAGGCAGCTGTGATTTATGAGTTTGTAGTAGGGACAGTTGAGTATTTTAGGTAAACTTGAAATTGGTGTATCTGTACAAAATTGGTACAAAAAGCATTAAAGTGATCAAGGATCATCATGTTATATTCAAGATAATTGTGTATTTTTTGGGAGAATGAGTATATTTAAAAAAGAAGGAAAGGAGAAGGGAAAAGAAAGTGGTGTAATAGCACAAACATGACTTGTTGAGGCTGACAAAATACAGCCTTAATTAAGGTATATCCTAGTTCTGTAAATTGTTCCCTGTGGATTGAGTCCATATGGAGTAGCTTACTGTACTTAGCATTTACAGTTACTGGAGTGGATTCAAAAGGACTTTTTTTCCTTCTAGATTATTAAATAGTGTGCAAGCATGGCAGTTAAACCTTGATTTTTTGCATGTCACTCTGTTTATGAGTTTGCATCCATTCAGTATTGCAGTATTTGAAGCAGAACTCTGCATGGATGTACTGGTTTTTTACAGGGTTGGAGCACAGTTCTTGTTATTGATTTTCCTAAATAAATGGTTCATGTGTCAAGAACTCTATATATAAAAGTGCAAAAGTGGTAGATGGCATATATGGACCATAAATACCTTTTTTATTAAAAAAGAAAAAAGAAGAAAAAAGGCATAAGCACAGTAAGTGTGCTTTGTGCCAGATTTCTCTCAATCATAGGAATAGGTGTTTCAGCTTAAAATCTGTGGGTTTTACTCAGTATTTAGCAAGAAAACTAAGTCTAATGAAAAATGAAATACTCCTTCAAAGCAATCATGGCTGAGATTTTAACAGGTTCAGTGTGCATAATATATATTCTGAACATTTGGAGGATTCTTATCATTATAATGTATGATTTAGCTAGTTTTCGACTTACATGGATGTTCTGTAATATTTTCAGTTGGAAGAAGCTGAAAGATTTGCCCAAGCAGTTGTTGATCTCGGGGACAAAACATCAGAGTTCAAAGCAAAAGGCTACTTGGCACTGGGATTGACTTACAGTCTGCAGGCTACTGATGGTAAGATAGGAATAAACATTCACATTTGGAAATTCCCATACTGCCTAAAAAAAGATACCTGGCAGAATGGTGGACATTAAAGCTTCTGTGTGCAACCATTTTTTCAGTCAATGTATTAAAGGTTCCTCAGTTAGTTTGTGGAATGAAATCTCATCATTGTTCGTATCACTGATTAAATATATCCTTTTTAGCATCTTTGCGAGGGATGCAAGAGGTCTTGCAGAGAAAGGCTCTTCTTGCATTTCAGAGGTGAGTGGGTGTTGATCTTTCCATTTTGTTCTGCTATATGTAGTGCAAAGATTTTATTATGTGCTAAAAAGAGAGACTTGTAAAAGGTAGTGAAATGACAGCTTCACCTCTGGGAGTCTCTCATCATGATAACAGAATGTATTTCTTTAGCATTATTTTCACCATTTTCTGCCAGCATTACCTAAATGGATTTCTAAGTATTTCCCTTTATTTGAAGACATTTGTATTGCTCTCTAGTATAAAATATTTGCTCAAATACTCTGCTTTAGAAGGAAAAACCACACAATGTAAGGTTTCAAGTCGTGGTTCAATGAGAGAGTGTTTCTAAGAGCTGTCCACTGATCAGATTGTATAGGAGGCCTTTGTAATTATGTCTGTAGAAGCAGAGCAATAATTAAGGCCATGCTGCTGGGGCTGAGGGGTGTTGTCCAGGTTTTGAGGTAGTAAGCTAGGGGAAAAGAAAATTCTATCTGGAAATGTAACAGTGTAGGCAATGACAGTGCAATGTCATCTTCCAAGTGCATTACCTGGAAGCAGTGCCATTGGGGATGGCAGTAGTTCATTCTCATGGACTCTGCAAACAAAGTGACAATAAGCAGGCAAATGAGAATATTTCTACTCTAATTATAGAAGAAACAAATCTTGATGACATAGCTGGCAAAAGTCCTGCAGCATCTAAAAATGCCTTATGTTTATATACCCTTGAAAACCCTTCTCTGGTGAGATAAGCCTTAATGTAGTGAAATGGATTTGTGCATTGATGTGAAAATGAAGTCCTGGCTTTTTGGTGGTGATTTGGTATCTGAGTGGGATAGGGTTGAAAAAGTGTTTTTCAGGGAACTTTATAGTGAGGCTGGTATGTGTTGGTCCTTTTTTCTGTCATGTCTTAGCAATTCCTCTGTATGTCAATATGTTTTAACATATCTTTGCTCTTCTGCTCCTTCATTGTTTTAACTAGGTTTTTTACTACTTCAGCATTTTCTCCATGTTGAAACTGAACTTTCTACCTCCTGGTTTATATCTCAGTTCCTCACCCATCACTGACTTAATCATCACTGACTTAATAATTTCAAAAATAGTATGCTAACCATTTTTCACCAATTCTATGTATTCACTACTCTTGAGACCCTAATAGTGAATTGATTTCTTTTGAGGATTCTGTGAAACAGCAAGGGATGAAAGGGACCATAGTGCAAAGCTAACCCATTCCTGTTCAGTGTCTGCTGGCCCTATTTTCCAGTTCAGAACAGTGATTCTCAAAATTCTGAGAGTCAACTTTTTGGATGGCTCAAAGCCCCCTTCAGCCTGGCCTTTAACACTGCCAGTGATGGGGCATCCACAACTTCTCTGGGCATGTTCCAGTGCTTCACCACCCTCATAATCAAGAATTTCTTTCTAATATCTAATCTAAACCTCCTCTCTGAAGATGCTACCCCTTTTCCTATCTGTACATACCTTTGAAGAAACCTTCTCTCCTGCTCTCCTGTAGGACCCCTTTAGGTACTGGAAGGTGCTGTAACATCTTCCTGAGCCTTCTGTTCTCTGGGCTGAGCAATCCTAACTCTCTCAGCTTGTCTCTAAAGGAGAGGTGCTTTAGGAGAGGTGCTTTAGCCCTCTGGTCATTTTTGTGGCCCTGCTCTGGACTTACTCCAACAGGTCCACATCCTTCCTATGCTGGGGACCCCAGACTGGGACACAACATTCCAGGTGGGGCCTCGTGAGGAAGGGGAGGATCACCTCCCTTGCCCTGTAGTCACACTTCAGATGCAGCCCAACACATGGTTGGTTTTCTGGCTGGTAAAAGCTGGTAAAAAGGTCATGTCAATGCTCAGCTTCTTATCACTGTGAAATTACTCTTTCTCAGTCTCTGTTCAAGTATTGTTGCTTGGCTGTGTGTTATGTGGTCTTTCACCCAGCATACTAGTCATGCCTACTTTCTCTTACCATCTCTTATTATCTGAAAAATAAAAGTTTTCCAGGAGATGGAATTTGAATTCTCTGCCTTCTACCAGTTTATAGAGCAAGCAGCCTGTACTGGACTCGGTATTTTGATGTACCTTTTTTTTTTTTTTTTTTTCATTTTTTTGTGGATTTTTTAAATCACCTACCTAGAGAGCCAATTCCTGAAGAAACAGGGATCCTGAAGAAATACAGTTACATTTTAGACCCTTGCCTGAGCCAGATTTCAAGGCTTACCAGTTTGTGGTGGTGGCCATTCAAGAAGGTGCTTGTTGCTCTCCTCAGGCAGTACTGAGGGGGTGTTTGTTTCACTAACTTTTTTTTTTTTCATTTAAATTTTGGAAGACTTTCAGTGCTTTTCCGGTGGTTGGTGTGAACTGAAGTTTCACAGAACTCACCAAATGGTAGATAGATAGTAACAGCTTTATTCTTTCACTATCTGAAGCTTGGGTGACTGAAGAAGCACTCTAAAAAAAAAAAAATCTTTTGTTCTTGTTTAGTATTGCTAATTTGTGAATTTAAATTTAAAAAAGGACTGGTCCTGGACCCTGTTAGGCTTTACCTGTGCATCTAGTCTGCAATTTACAGGTGAAGTTGACAAAATATGGAGCTATCCCTTAATAACTTAAAACTTCTTTGAACCAAGTTGGGTGTAGTTACTAAGCTAAAGGACCTGTTCAGCTGTTTGGACTTGAGAAAAATGCACAGCTCAGAAGCAGAAGGTTCTCTGTGGTTTTAGTGGTTTAAAGGTCAATTTTGGTGCTTCCTTCCAAAAGAAGTGACTCACTAGATGTTCCAAAGATAATTATTGCACATTATAGTTTTAAATGAGACTCCATTAAAAGAATGCAACAAATGTAAATAAAAAAATAGTTCCAGGATTCCTGCCCAGTGCTTTCATTTTGGGGTACAGCCATAATTTTTTTTTTGTCCTTTTGCTTAAGTATCCCCCAGCTAAAAAGCTCTTATCTTGCAGCAGAAAGATTGTATTACAGGGGCAAATAGTAGAATGTATTACAAGACCAATGTCCGTGGGATAGTGAAATGGCTAAGACTCAGAGTGTGCATTTGACCAAAATATTAAAAAGAAGAGACCAAACATAATTTTTTTAAAGGTGGAAAAAAATTTATATAATTCATCTCTTTAAAGGCATTCTGGGGAACTCATGTTTGGATTTTTTTTTCCCTTTTTTCGTGTGAGAAAACTTACTGAATTTTTCTTATAAATATTTTAAGTAATGACATCTAGTGTTTGTTTAGGAGTATAATTTATTTAAAGAATCATTTTGTATTAAAGATTTAATTTTTTAAGATTGAAGCAGAAATGACAAAATTATTTTCTGTTAGAAATGATTTTTCATGTCCCAAGGTTCTTCCTTTATATCAAGGATGATTGAGAAGCATAAGAAAAGTTGCTGAAATTAACACCACTTATATCAGATACGAGTGTACACTTAGTGAAGACATCTGACTATGAATAAATGGATATATATGTATTTATGTGTATGTCTAACCTGTCTGAACAGAGGGAAAATTCACTTTTTGTTTTGTTTCTTTGTTTTCAAGGGCTCACAGTTTGTCTCCAACGGATCATTTGGCAGCATTTTACTTGGCACTGCAGCTTGCCATATCCAGACAGGTTAGTTATTTTTTAAAAGTCCAGCATCATGCTGTCATATGAAGATTAGAATTTGTATCTGTTGATGAATATACATGAAGATTACTTCAATAAAAACATGGTTTTCCTTGTGCTCATTAGTCATATATATAGAAAAAAATTGAAATAGTCTCTCCAAACATCTTCAGTCTTATGCAGTTCTCCAGAGTTCTGCCAATATTTCCAACTCTAGGATCAGAAATAAGACAGAACTAATTCCATTTACTTCAGCATTTATATTGCTAGGCAGAGAGAAAAAAAGTCAGTTTTTAAGGTGTTTTTATCTATTATGTGTAATCTCTACTCAGATCCTAGAGAGTGGAGCTCTTGGATCTAGTCTTTAACAATCTTTACTGTGTTTAAATTTTGAGTACCTGCTAATATCTGTGCCCTTCCTGAACACCTGTGTGAGGCTTGGTTATCGTGGACAAAATTAGAAAAAAGGGTTTAAGCAAACTGGAAAATACTTCATCACTATAAGAGAGGTCAGAGCTAAGTCCTGCTTGTACAGCTGTTATGTTTAAGGTGTTCTAACATACATCACATGAATTTGGATAATGTGGAACTGCTTTCTGTATATCATGGTAAGCCTCTTCCTATGTCATGTTTATTTCACAAAGTAGCCCTGAGCACGGTTGTTTACATTCTCTAGTGACTGCTTTTCATTGCTAATGAGTAGCACAGAACTTGGACTATGTCATGTTAGAGTGGAATGGATTGCCACTTTACTAGCACAAAATATTTTTGAAGAGCAGGCTATGACTCTGTGTGTTCTGAATTCCAAAATTCTTGTGTTGCTTAATGAAATTTCTTGCTTTTAACACCTACTATGCTTACTTTAAACAAAAACTCAGGCAGCTGAAGAGTTAATGAAATTCTACATAAAGAAAAGTTATTGCTGCTGTCTAACTGTACATTTCAGTTAAGCATTGCAATTAAAATATTTTCAAAATCATATAGAAATACAGCCAGGACTTGAAAGTGAGTATTTTAAGGGGCTGAAAGGAACTGTTTCATGAAAACATGTATCTTACTTTCAGGTTAATATATTATTTAATTTTCAGTGTTCACTGTAGAGCATCAGGTCCATTTTAAACTTCTGAGTAATGTCTTACAGAAGTGTATAGAATTCTCCATGTTACTTGGGTGAAGATTTTAAAAATTTTGTGGATGTCAGTCAAGTAAAAGGCAATACTTCTAATAGTGGTGCTTTCTTTTTCTGCCTTTTTTTTTTTTTTTTATTTTTAAATCAGATACCAGAAGCTTTGGGTTATGTTCGTCAGGCTCTGCAGCTACAAGGAGATGATGCCAACTCTCTTCATCTCCTTGCACTCTTGCTATCAGCCCAGAAACACTATCATGATGCTTTGAATATCATTGATATGGCCTTGAGTGAATATCCAGAAAATTTTATGTGAGTGAATGTCATGTTTCCTTTCTACGCTTTCTCTCAGGTTTATTTTTCCTGGATTCTCATCTCATTCATTTCAAGAGGGGATGGATTTGGAGATGGGTCTATTTTTTTTTCCAGCAGCCTTTTTTCCTGCCCATTTATCACAAGTCTGCTCATTAAAGGCCTATTAAACAGTGGTAAAGGATTTGTTTTGGAAGGGAGGTTAGAACTGGATACTTGATCTTATTTTGTTTTTTCCTACACCATCTGTGTAGATAAAGTCTCCCTGTTGCATGCTTTGTAGTATGTTTGTGTCTTCTATTTTTATGCAATATTCCAAGAAGGATAAACAGGACTTTACTATTAGCTAGGATAGATTTATCCCATCCTACAGATAACTCTATGGATATTGTATGTAATCTATTTTGTAAAATACATCATAAAACAGAAAATTGCCTCATATGCTTAGATAATAACCAGTCAACTGAAGATGGCTGATTGACAACTAAACGAGTGAACAGGGAAGAAGCAGGTTTGCTAAATGTTCTCTTGTTTAAGAAAGAAATCATTCTTTCTGTTCTTTTTTCATGTTAAGGAAATCTTGACATATATATGGATTTTGTACTTTTGTAAAGGTACTTTTGTACTTTGGTTTGTTTTTGTTTGTTGGTTTGGTTTTTTTAAACTTATTTTCTTATGAAAATCTAATAGAATTCTTTATAGGAAAATACCTTGGGGACAGCTTCCATTAACTTCCAGTCTTCCTGGAAGATGCTTTACCAGCTATTGCTAAGGTTGTGATCCATAATACTACACATATCCTACATGCTTATTTTGATTTTTTTTTAAATTACCTCATTTTTAACTTCTAAATGACTGGCCTGTATCATAAGTTGTTATTATAACAGCCTACCAGAAAAACATTATTTCTCTAAGTATTATTCATTGGAAAATAGAAACTGTAGTGGTTTCCCTTCCTGTTCCTTGACATCTCAGGTCTCCATTTGACTGTCTCCATAAGATACTGTTGCCTTTTTCCTCACAAATCTGACCAGGACCTGTGTTGATATCACCTCTTGTCAGCACTTCTGTGACTTGCAGCCATTTCTGTGCAACAGCTTTTGTTGCCTTTTGCTATATCTCACTTCCTAGTTTATCTACACAACTATGACTTGTCTCAGTTCTTATCAGGGGCTTCTATACATGTTTCACAATTTCAGAACTATGTAGCAGTTCCTCTTTCAAATCTGTTTGTGCTTTCCTCAGGACTGAGGATTTGTCAGTAAGTCAAGGTTTGAGAAGCAATTGAAGTATCAGTTTCCTAATTTTATACTCTATTATTGTTAAAGACAAATTAGTTCAAAGCACTTTGACTGTCATCTTCTGTCTGTTCTCATTTCATCTTCTGCCACTTAGTGGCAATGTAAATAATCTAGTTGCAACTGCCATGTGTCTTAGAGGAGTAATAGTCCAGAAGTGTTTCTGAAATTGTGGTTTCAGAACTTCTATTGTTATGAGAACTCACTATTATGTTAATCTCTGTTGTAATGAGAGAACAAGCCTTTATTCAGTAAAATGTTTAAAAATACTCTTGTAAGCATTCAGAAGGTATTTATGGGTTTTTCAAATGTGGTTCAAGGCTTTTCCAGAGCTGTTTATTCTGCAACTCTGGTTAAACATGTTGTCCAAGTTGTTCATTACAGTATTGATCTTTGTATTAATGTATGTATATGTATTAATCATACAGGTCATAACAATGGTTCTAAATTGTTGGTCCTGTTGTATAATACACATTCTGTGGTGATCCATTGTACTGCATTACAATGTGCTGGTACAGCTTAGGGAATTTCTGAGGAATATCATGGCAGTAGAAATTACCATCAGATGCAGCAACAAATGCTGAAGAATCCAAGGTGAAAGAGTTAAATGTATCTCTAGAAAGTCTTTCAGAGTGTCATTTTTAGTGCTGCCAATTTCCCAAAGAAGTGGAAAATATGATTGAGATTTCTTGTCTGCTCTCTGCAATTGATCCTGACAGCCAGACAGGCACATCTGGTCAATAATATAAATTTGGATTGATTCTGTCATGTAAATGGGTTATTTTTGCAAGGATTTATCAGCTTTTGAAAACTATATATGGTGCTCTTGAAATGGTTGACAACATGTACGTGTGTATATATAAAATACAAAACACAACTGCTCCGTGTATTGCGGAATCCATGTTCTTATTTTGCAACTTCTATAAACATTATAATCTCATGGTATTTCCTAGTAGATTGGAAAGAGATCCTCTTGCGTTCCTCTACAGCTTTCTCATTTTTAGATACACTGAAACATTTCATTATTCACCTGTGGTGGATTACTGGGTTTTGTAAACACTTCAGATATCTTTATGCTTTACCTTTCAGTTATGTCTGCAGTCCAGTAAGGTAAATACTACAAGAGTTCTCTTGGTATTCTCTGTGTTCCTGTCAGGATCCTTTACCCCAGCTTTATGCAAATTGATACTGTGATGGCTTTGCAGCATAGTAAATCTCTATACTTGGAAATATTAAAGCATAGTGCTTGTGATTTATGTTATTCCTTATTTCTTTCATTTCTCATGCATTATTTCTATCTGCATACCTCTATATATTGTAATTGCATTGCTGCACTGAGTGCTCTTCTTGCTCTCTTCACGGCTCTATGTTCTTTTTGTTCTGCATTTCTTTAAAAAGAATCTACATCTTCACAAGTTTAATATTGCATCTTTGTAAAATGCCAGAGGTTGCAAGGGACTCATAGGATACACCATGAATCATGCCAAGATGTGCCTGCTTTGCAGCACTCTTCTGTTGTAATCAATTAGTAAATATGTTGTCTGTCAGTTTTTGACATTTGAAAACCTGGTGCATTCCTGGAGTTTGTGTTCAGTGTTTGAAGTGTACAGCAAGCATACCTTTGGGTCTGCAATCAATATTAACCTTCCTGCACTATAAAGCTGGAGAGTTGGCCAATCAGATCATGATTTTGCCCTGGGCATCTTAGGTCAATGAGTAGAAAGAAATTCCTCAGAGCCACAGAATTCTGTCCCATCATTATCTAAAGGAATGGAAGGAATGAGCTGTTAGAAGCAAGGTGTAGCTTTCTTTTACTAGAGAGTTGATTGTTCTTTCTGTATTCATTGTATTGGCAGCATAAACGTGCAGTTTGCTCTGAGATCTGAATAGGTATTGGGGAAACTATTGGCAAAAATCTAAGAAACCTGTAAAAGTGAAATAGATTTGTAGTAATGTTTTTTCAGAGATAATAAAAAGAAATATGTGCTGAATATTTATAGCACTATTTTTCAAACTTTTTGTAGACTTAAATTGCTAGGCTGTAGCCACTCTATTTATAACTCAATCAGCTGTGTGAATGCAATCAATCTCCTTTTAAATGCTGGCTAATCTTTGAAGCCTCCTGAAATCTGAGCATGCTTAAATCTAGGGACAAAAAGATTACTGAACAGGTTAAGATACTGAGAAGATCATAAATACTGTACTCAGTGTCAATACTGAGATGGTTGGGAATAAGGTGCCAGCACTAATAAACTTGAATAGGTAATCCCAATCAGGTGCTACTGTGTTTGAATTCATTGAAAGTTAAAGGTTTTCTCCTTTCATTAGAGAGCTCGTCCCAATAGTAGGAATGTGAAGTTCCGTTCTTCTCCACCTAAACAAGATTTTAACCCACAAATGATGCAGCTCAGAGTCCTAACCATCAAACCATGTGGGAAACTGAGTGAGATGATCCCTTTCTCCTCCTGAAACAGAAGCAAGAACGTGCTGCTCTGAATGCGAGACGAGACAGGAAGGAGCCACAATAGAGCCTAAATTGCTAAAGTACTTAGCCATGAGTGGGGCTTCACTTGCTTGGCTTTTCCTTGAGTTTTATTTCTATTAATTCAGTGATTTCCCACTCTTAATGTGTAAGCAGTCCCAGAGATGTGCATTAATCTGAGGGTGTGTTTAGAGTGATGCAAGGTAATGGTGGTTGTGTTGCATTGGTTCATGTTGGGCTTGTATATCTTGTACAATATATATAGTACATGTACAATTACCTGAGGAGCCTTATTTACAATATTTCCTCTTCTTTTTAACCTGCTTGTTACAAGGAATTTGTATCTTAGTGGTGTATTGAATGATGTGAAATCTTGACACTTCTGTCTGTTTTTAATTAATGGTTAGTCAAAAGTAGGTTCTCAGTCAAGGGAGATGGAGTCAAGTTTCTTAGTGAAGTACTCAGGATATTGTTTTCTTAATCTTAGCTGTTTGGGGTTCCCTTATTATTTCAAATGCTGGGGCACTTAAATATGAAAAGAATGCCTAAAATTAGTGTAATTAGGCAAAATAAATAGTAAATTGCTAATTTTATGCTGAAAATTGGAACTGCAATGGATAGCAGCTGACAAGCTTTTAAAGTAGCAGAAGTAAGGGAGTAGCAGATGGGTTATTTGAGGAGTGCAAGCATGTTATTTTAATGTTAAGTACACTCAAAAAGGAAAGGCATATGGTAACAGGTTTGAAGACAACTGAAGACTTAGTTCACAGTTTAAACATTTACATTTCTTGAAGTGTGATGGAAATTTTTTTTCTTCCAAGAATATTTTGCAGAAGCGTCAGGCCAATATGTCATTCCTCTGAAAACTATTAAATCTTTTCATTCCTGACCCTCAAGGGCTCTTTTGAGCTACATTAGATTTCCCAGAATCACAGGGCTTTTAACATTCCTCTCAGTTCAGTGAGTAACAAACTTGTTTCCTTCTTGGAGATGTCCAAGTGGGCATAAAAAAAGAACTGGTTGGTACAGGCAGTGTAGGATTATACATATACACTGGTGTTCTGTGCGACAGGAAGATATTTATCAACTGAAGGAAACAGGCTGCCCTTTTTTGCTTTCCCAAGGTCTGTTGTAGTTGCACTGCAGTGTGTGGTGCTGGTAAAACTTGAGTTTTTGTGGGGTTTTTTCCTTGATAAATAGAGCACCGGGAATTATTTGAGGAAAGGATGATAAGATTGGACAAGAAGTAGTGGTGCACTGTGCTTGCCAAAATCATGTCTTTCAGATTTGTGTATGCATTCTTGTCAGTATTTGACAACACGAATTTTCAAATCCATTCCATTTTGATCCTTTTTATATTTGGAGTTAAATGAATTAGTTCTCAGGAATTATTTTTCTGTAAGTCATGAAACAGTATTGTTTGAGTTTTTTCTTCTTGTCCTGGGCTCTTCTACCTCAGTCCCCCATCCCTCTTCCCCTTTGGTTGTTGTTATATGCTTTTACTGAATGGTCCATTAAAAAAGACATTGTTGATAGGTAGATATTACTTTATATAACAAATTGGTCATTGGCCTCAGGGTCTTATCCCTGAATTATGTTTGCTAGGCTGTAGATTCTTTGAAACTTGATTGAAAGAGTCCCAGTTTGGGTCATGAGCTGGCTGCTGCAGGGAATTCAAGGCAGGCAAACAAGAAGTTTTCAAGTATAACTAATTTGTTCTGGCTTTAGTCAGAAGCTATCTTCATTATAATTTAGAGATCTACATTTTCTTAAGGACATGCAGTTCACAATATAGAATACAGTATACATACAGTGCACCAAAAATCACAAGTGTGACTACTTTGGGAACAAATTTTTGGGGAGTAATAGGGTGCAAGGAAGGCCATTCAATGGATACCAAATATACCCATCCATGATTTTCACAAAATTGTATTATTTTGGGGCTTGAGGGCTGGTTTTGTTGCTTCTTTTGCTTTTTTGAGAGTCATGCTTCAAACAGCAATCTGAACAGTCTATTTTTGCTTCATCCATGTTTCTGTGTATATATGGGCTTTTCACTACTTGGGTTCTGTGTGGCCCATGTTGGAGAAGGTTTGGTGATTGAGAAACAGTTTAGGACATTCATTTTTTATTAAGTTAAATGCTTTCTTGGAGTTTTTACAAAAACTAGATTTGTTTGCTTGACCTTCTGTTGCCAGTGTTGGGCATTTAGTGATTTCAAGATACTTAAAAGTGATTTTTCATGTTTTATAATGAACTCTTTATATTTATGTCTTTCGTGATAATAGAACTCTCCTTGAATATTCAAAATGGAGTAGCCTGACTGTGCAGCAATTCACTTTGCAATTGCAGCAGACACCTCTCCAAAGTTTCTTTCTGTACTTTGATTATTGTGGTTGCAGCCAAGATCACTGAAAGTGTAAATACATCCTTTATAAACCTATATATATTTTACAGTCTGTCCAGTTTCATGTTGTCATTCTCCCCTTAGGTTAAATTTTTACAATTGTGTCATTCTGTGTTTTGGTGATGAGGCAGGTATTTGGGAACTGAATAATGTGAAGCGAGCTGTAAGCTTTCTATAGTAAGTGTTAAAAGGACAGCTGTCAAAACTGGATGCTTGAATTAATAGTTTGAAGCCAGGAGGATCAAATCTTAAAACCCCCTGGCTGTTTATATATTAGAAGTTCCTAAATTTACTTTACTTTTTATATTAATATGTTTAGCTAAACCAGAATACCTTCCAGAAAACTTTCAGTCTTGCTAAGAACACATCAAAACCTGGAGAAACCATTCTAGCATGTGGTAGCTTGTTCCAGTGTTGGAGTTGCAGTCTTCATTAAGACTGCATTTTTGTTTTTAATTTGAATTGATCCCTTATTGATTTCTTTCCAGCCATTTTTTTTTGTATCATAATTTGCTAAGCCCTCTGCAGTCCTGGTGACTTTGTTCTCTTGATGGTAGCTGCTGTAATAAGACCTTCTCCCAATATCCTTTCGGATAAGAACGTCACGGTACTTGCTGGCAGTAAGGGCTGCCTTTCAGTTCTTCCTTGCCTTGTAGCCAGCTTCCATCACATGTGAGCCAGAACTGCACAAAATATTTCAGTAACAATTATTATATCGTTATACAGAGAAGCACCTGCATCACATCTCTTGCAAAGTGTTATGTTAATTATTTTGAGCATAACTGCTTCACTGGGAACTTTGATTCAACTACCTGTTTGCTGGCATTCTTATTTGCTTTTTGGTTAATTATTTTTATGATGTGTTTCCACATAGAGATTCAAAGGCTATATTTGTTCTATTTTATTTTTAAAAAGAAATTTGGCCTGACAGCTATTAAGCTGTGCTGCTGAAGAGTTTCTAGATGAAGTTTCCTACTGTGTTTTATAAGGATATTTTCGTTAGGGGGGTATATTACATGTAAATTAGAGGCCTGTTGGATTCAATTGAAATTCTCAAGGGAAGGATTTTAAGGCAGTCAGCCCTACCTTCTCCTTCTAAAAGAAGTTACCAACTTGCAGACAGTAAACTATTGTCAAAATCTGGATTGTGAATGAGATAAACACTGGGAACTTTTAGATTTTCTTCTAATTTTAGCCTTTTCCTTCTAAACTATTTATTTGTGAGTAATTACAAGATTTTTAGCAGGGCTCTTGCTCACAGCATGTACTGACAGAGAAAACTGATCATGCCAAGGTTTGGCTTCCCACCTGCTTCCACATTTCTTATGTTTCCCATTGTCATCAGAAGTTTATCTATGTATGTAATTGTTGAGTGCAGGGAGCAACTTGCTAACACTTTATCTAGAAAGGTCAATAGATTTAGATTCTTGCAAATAATCAATTTTGAATAATATTGTTCCACCTTAATTTTGTGCATTCTCTGTACTGCTTTCCCACTTCAGTTATTCTGTGGGGTCTCACAGTTAACCTGCTTTAATTTGCACAAGCAGTTGACACTATCACAGTTTGTAAAAGGAATGACATCAAACTGTATAAAGTATGCATGTGAATGTAAGCTCTTCGTCACCAAATTTATTTTTTCCCTTCAATTCAGATCATCTGAAGTCTGCATTGTCTGTTAAAAAAGAGTTTATTTTCAGAGTTCAGTATCTTTAGCATTACATTCTGCATCATCCTTTTTGTGATTTTTTTTTTTTTTTTTAGTGCAGAATTATTATCAAACTAGTTAGTCTAAGATTTTACAAGTCATATAATTAGATTTGGTGAGGTTTTTTGGGGGGGGCTGGGGGTATTGTTTGCTTGATAGTTTTTGTGGGGATTGGGGGTTTTTGTGGGGTTTTCTTTGCTTTTTTAATATAGTGCTTGATTTTAAAACCAGAACAACTACTTTTGAATTCTTCTAGCATTTGGGGGTTTGAAATTGTGAGATATATCAAATAAGCACTTAAAAGTGGAAAATGAAATGTTACATAGCTCCACACAGAACTGGTGTTTGTCGCCTTTCTTTTAAGCTCTCATAAGTAACAGGCTATATATCAGAATTGATTATATATAAAGTTTATTATTCTAGTTAAGTTATTGTAGAAATTGATGTGGTTTTCTGGGAGACCAGGCAGTTGTTTGATACTTTGTGTGGCTTGTTTGTGGTTTGTACCCATATTTATGGGACTCCCAGTATATTAATTATTTCCTAACATTTTTAATAATTGATTGTCATGTAAAAAATACTGTTAGCTGAAGTTACTCTTAGCAAGCTCTTAAATTATTTTAAAAGGTTCTCTTAAAACTTAGTGAGTTTACTCCAGTAGGTTAAACTTAAACTAAAGTAGTAGTAATCTACTAGTAGATTACTAGTAGTAATCAGAAGCTTTAATTCTGCATTCTAAGCAAGCAGATTTGATGCATCCTTTTTTATTTTTCTAGGGTGGTTCTTAGGTTTCTCAGCAAGGCTTTTGGTGCTTTACACAATAATTTTCAATGCACGTGCTTTGAAGCGTTGTGTGTAGCTCTTTCTTATTTTCTTCAAGCCCTGAACAATGTAAATAATTTGTATAATAAGAGAGTAATAATGAAGTTTTCTTCCAAGACTAACTGAAGATAGAGCATTCTGATCAGTTTTGATCAGGATATGGGGATATGGACCCTTCAGAAGAAGTCTAGTGGAACTGTAAGTTTCCTGTAGGATGTTGCTTAGTCTGAGGGACTTTAGGGAGGTTCCTGATTCCTACTGCATTGAGTGACAGTGCTGTAGCAGGCAGGTCTGGGGAAAGCATCATCGTGTGTCACGTTGCTAGATTTGAAGAAAGGATCACAGAATGTAAGGCAGATCTCATCAGTGCAGTAGTGTATGAAATACAGATATCCAACTATGGATGATTCAAACCATTGTGCTTCTGTGGTGCACAACAACTTGTGGAAATTTCTGACTTGATCCCAGAAGAAAAACAGCTGGTTTTAAAATGATGCTTGAGGTGAGCAATACCTGTTCACTGAAAGAACAGAGTGCTCAATATCAGTAGTGTTACTTTTCACAAAGCACAACTGTCTTCCATACTTCCAATTTTTGCTTCATTCAACGGATTAGAGATACCTTCAATAGCTTAAGCCAGTATTGGACAAATTAACTCTTGATCTCCTGACATTATATGAGAGTTTTTTATGGAAGAGAATTGGTGGTTGAAGCATCTTCAAAAAGTGAAACAGGCTGGATGAGAAGTAGGACAATTGTATTTTGGAGATTCCTAAGGTCTTTGCTACAAATTACACTGGTTGACTGGAAGAGAAAGCTTCACGTCATGGATTAATAGATTAGTTTTCACTGACTAGGAAATAAAGCAGTAGCAAGAACCTTGGATGGCACAAGGCCCCATCATTATAGTTGTCCTATCTGTAATTCTTTTCATGAACTTATTATGTATTTTAAGAAGTTAGGTTATTTGCACCACCTGTTCCGTAGTCTATCCAAAACAAACTGTGAGGAAGCAGTCTTTATAAATTAGGAGACCTAATTCCCACCCTTAGTATTTTAATAGTCTGAATGGCCTTTAGATATATTGTTTTTGTGGAAACGATTTCCTCTAGATAATTAGTTCTTTTCCCTTCCTGCTTCCCTTCCCTTCTCATCTGTATTTGTAGAAAGAATTTGTACCTCTTCTTGGCTTTTTTTTTTTCTACTAGACTTATTAAATGAAGTATTTTTTGTACTCTTTAGTTTTCTTTTAATGGATCACCCTTACAGCCTTTCTCTGCAGCTGCTCCAATTTGAAGTGCCTCAAGTGTGTGGATGTTTTTAGCTGTTACAATGAGAATTACATATAACATTCCAAGTGTGGTCTGACTGGGATATTGTACAATGCCACTGTGTCTTTCTCCTTCTGTTCCAATGGACAGTCCCTGAATTGCATTTGGCTTCTTCACAGATATCTTACCTTTATGAGCCCAGCTGTTAGGCAGCTCTGATTTAGAATAATGGTTTACACAGGTTGTTTGGTGCAATGTCTTTATTAAACTTGAACAATAACTCTATTATTAATTGTCTTATTTAATGATCCTTTGCTCCTGACAAAATCATTGGCGATGTAGATGCTGTTCCCCAGTCATTCCAGAAGTGATAATTTCTTTCAAGTTTTTATTTTAGAAAGGACAATCCTATGTGTCACTGTTTGCATAATTCTGAGAAATTGGTTGTTTTTGACTGCCTTAACTTAAGTTATTCTTAAAGTGTTCCTATTCTCCATTTGTCATAGTTTTCATATCTCAGACAACATAGGTAAAGATTATGGTGAAGGTTGGGGGTTAATTCCTGAATATTCTTAATTTTCATCCCTGTTTAGTAATCGTAGTTTCTCTTTTTTCCTTCTTTGATACAAAAAAAGCCTTAAAAGACTATAATTTTAGCGTATAATAATCTGTTCAAGTGTAGTTTAGCTTTGTTCAGGTGTAGTTTAGCTTTGCTTTTTACTAATGTACATAAGATGCAACTTTTTGTATCACTCTTTTGTCCCCTGCCTGTCCCCTGCCGTTCTTGATAGGCTCTCTGCACATTTTTGATGTCTTACTTGCACAGTCTTACCAATAATTGGCTTGTCACACATGGAGTTTTACCCATTTGGCTTGAGACACAGGTCCTTAAATGTTTGAGCATCCTTGTGTTAAACACCAGGCTTCTGCTGCTTCTTGGATGTCTTTGCTAACCTTTGCTATCAAGTTGTCACTGACATTCAAAGACCTAGTTGTAAACCTGTTTGGAATTTTTCATTCTTTATTTAAATAAAAATCCAGTAATATATGGATTAGGTTATGAGCAGCTCTTTTATAATATCCTCATTAATTAGTGAGAACAGTCTTCGAGTAATGGAGCCATTTGCTGCTTCAGTAGCTATTTCATAAATTTATCAGCTATTAGCTCCAAGAATAACTGAGTCTTTCCACTTAAAGAGTTTGATTTGTTCTTCATTTTGTGTCTGGGAAATTAGTCTCCTAAAATGATACAATTCACTTTATTTTTAGCGATATTAGAGATCTTCATGCATAGAAAACACTGATGCAGGAGCAAATGCTCTATTAGTCTGTCTTTGAAAGTACCTGTTTTACCTACTTCCCCAAAGGATTTGACCCAAACAGATTTCTGTTCTTATCTGCTGTATTTATTCCACATCTCTGACATGCATTGTTCTACTCTTCATTTCTTTTTTGAATATTGTCTTTTCCTCAGTACTTCTGTTCTTAATAGAGTGCTGTTCCACCCTGTCAAGGTTCCTCTGGCACCATGTACCAGTAATTTAGATTTCTGACTGTCAAACAGACACAAACAGATAATTAATGATGTCCATAAAATACACAGCTTAATTTTCTTCATCCTATCCCTTGGTAGTTTTTATCTATTCTGCGTCACTTTAGTAGTACATCAAAACTTCTTATAAGGTTTAAAATTCTCTGTGCCTGTAATGCAGTCTGTGTTCCAGAAGAGCTGTTTTCGTAGATGCTTGAAGTTGACTTTCCAGAAAATCTTTTTTCAGATAACCTACCTCTTGGTTCCTAAAACCTTCCTGGTAACACTTGTCCCTGAGCTGTTTATACCTATGCCATGTTTCAAGGGAACTTGATAAAATTAAGGTAATATGGGAGACCTATTTGTCACATGGTGTTCCTCCTTCCTCTTCCCTTCCTTCCCCCATTTGTCAAGTGTGTGTAGTTGCCAGGTTTTAATTTTTTTTATTAGCATCATATTTCAGTTTTCTGAAGTGTCTTAGTTCTTTTAAGATTTATGGTCCAAATATTTCTTGGATCCAGGGAAGCTGCTCTAAGTGGCTTTATAAATACAACCTTTTCTTCTCACAAGATTATTTTTGCTTTAGTGTGGATAATCCCACACCAGTGTACTTTATTTATTAGATACCATTTCCTAGCCTTTCTTTATTAGAATTGTGAATATTTTTCCATCATATACTTTGTTTGTTGCTTGTATTTTGGAAAATGTGTAAACACCTAGTCCTGGGTGTTGTCATAGTGCACAAGAATGATGTTGGAATGGAATGATGTTGCAACATGTACTAAGTGCATCCACAGGCACCAAACTGATGTGTTGCTTTCATTCTTACGAGTGGATTTGTCTCTGCTGTCTCGATGTTGAATCCTGTGCTAGTAACCCAGGTTCCACCATTTTTGTTGCACAGAGTCCTGTTAAGTTGTACATGTGTTTTTAAGTAATTTCTAAATAACCAAATTCCCTCCCTTTCTATCCCCTGCTCCATTTTTCCTTTTAAATTTTGCTTGCTTTTAGTGTTTTGTGCCTGTGCCTTCCCTCTGCTACAAAATCCCTAAAACTCTTAAATGCTTGAATACTGTTAATGGAAACTCAGTCTATCTGTAAACTGTACATAATGAGCTTTGTATTGATATTATTGACTCCAGAATGAACTGCAAGTTCAGTGCTTTTGAATTATGTTCCATAAGTTTTGTTAAATGCTTTATGATGACAAATTTTAAGAAATTGAACTTCTATAGGCTCTTCAAACAGTGAAATGTACTATCTTACATAGAGAGAAGCAGGAAAGGGATTGTGTGAGATGGACTGCTGTAATTTTGGTTTCAGGTTTTGATGCCTAGGTCTTGCTGTTTGGGTGAGGCATGTGTTAATAGTAGACTAGATGAGGGGAGTGTGAAGGAAGGAGAATGTGATTTGTTGTATTTCCTTCTCTCCTCAGTAAAACAATGGGCAGACCTGGACATGTTTTTCTTTTGGTGATATAGTCACTGTTAAATGAGTATCTAGAGGGGGCATCTCTGCCAAATGAAATACAACTTTAAATTATCCATACAGTTCCCTGTATACTCAAATCCAATTTAGTGATAGGAAAAAAGCTAAATTAGTATAACTGCTCTACATTGCAGAGTGATTACTCTGCTCTACATTCTTCCAAGAGATCAAGTGAGACTTCGTATGACTTTATGTCCCTGGCAGGTGCTCATTTTCTTAAACTAACACACCAAACTGCCTTTTGTTTCTTTCTCAGTCCCACAATCCACACCTTGTACACTTAAGGTTGTGTGATTCACTTTTAGATTTACATGCTGGGTAGTTTCTGCTGAGGGTGTTTAGTGCAGTGCTGAAGATTTAACTGCTGTAACTCCATGTAATTTCTTATTCTTGAGAAAACTCTCTGCACTTTTCTGTTACTATTAGCAGCCTCCAAGCTTGTATTTGGGATAAGAAACTTATGAGCTTTCACACATACCCCCTCCTCTACACCCTTCTCAGTCTTCCCACGCAAACCATATGAGCAATCATACAAATTTTTCACTTAGTATGATTAAGGTTGCAGTGGAATAAAATGCCAAAGTACACCTGGGTTTTAAAACAGAAAGTAGGCTAACAGTTTTATATGCATGCTCTCCTCCTGCTTTGTACTCTTTAATCTATGATTTTACTAAAAATTGCTTTTAAATTAATATTTTTCTAGTGTACTATCTGTTCCTAGATGCTGTGACTCCTGTAAATGTGCCTGCCAATGGACTAGCTCCTTTATTTTCACATTGTATTTATATTCTTTAAATAACTAGGAAGCTGTCTAGGTTAATCTTAGTGGAGAACCTACAACTTGTACATCCTGTGTAATCCTGCTAATTTCTTACTACATTGTCTTATAACTTCCTTCTTTTTTTTAAATAAAAAAAATCCTGTCAACTATTGCTTCTGTCCAGTTGAAGAAGGCATCTTGTAAAAAGCACTGTTACTTTGATGGCATTAGATATTTATTGCAATTACTTTATTAAACTTAAATTATTACTGTATTTGGAGTTTTCTCCAGTTTGCTGTGGCGCTGTCTTTAAAAATGTTTTTCTTGAACCAGAAACTCTTTTAACTTCTTTTTCCTTTTCACTAGATTACTGTTTACAAAAGTCAAATTGGAGTCCTTGTGCAGAGGCCCAGATGAAGCACTCCTTACCTGTAAACATATGCTCCAGATTTGGAAATCCTGCTACAATCTAACTAACCCAAGGTAAGCTGCTGTAGAGTGCTGGGCTGCTCAATACCTTGCTCAGTAGCTTTTCAGGGCAATATTAGGTCAGCAGTCCTGCATTTACTTGTTTTGGTATTTCATATAAACAAGCTAATCATCTGGAAATCTAGAGACTGACAAAGACACCAGCTGATGTTCATGTGGAACTGAAGTAAGGTATGCCAAAGCCACTAAATTCTGCAATGATAAACACTGGTTACACAGTTTGGGTAACTCAGATGAGTTACCCAGTTCTCAGTGTACTGGTATGGTCTTGATTTGTTTCTTGATCAGGGTTTTAATTTTTTGTATTGACTAGTGGAGAGATTGCTGTAGTAGGAATTTAGTTCAAGGGCTTTCACTAAATAATATGAAAGAGGACAAGACATTAATTAGAACCATAGAAGCATCAGGGATCACATGGATGGAAATTATGTGCTTGCATGGTCAGCATGGCTGTTTTTCTAAAGGAAGGTCTTGCTTATGAACTTATTTATGGTCTTCAAAGGCATTAACAAATATATAAATATAAGTTGTTATATTTGTAGTTGTTATAAGTTGTTGTAGTCCTGTTTGGGTTTCCAAAATGTTTTTGTGAAGGTCCTTTGCCATATCTATTTAGACAAGCTGTGAAACAAATGAGAAGGCTACTTAGCAGAATGCTGGTATGTTGCCCTGATTCTTCCAAGCTTTCCTGATGCACTTTCTAACTCAATGTTTGGTAGTTCCTAGTTCATTTCTCACGCCTGGATGCTTTAATTAGAAGCTTGTTTATGTTAAGACAAGGTTGTAAGAAATTCCTTTCCCTTGGGAGTGGAAAACAACTGATGGACAATGACCTTGACCAATGGGAAGGGAGAGGTGTCCATCTTCTCCTCCAATCCCTGGTCCGTGTGGAAATACTATATAATATGGAGTCAGATAAATAAAATTCTCTTTTAACCTTCTCTCGAGAACGTGTGTTGTGTGTCCTTGTGAGTGACCCACAGTGACACTGGTACTGTTCAACATGTTTATCAAATACCTGGAGAAGGAGACAAACAGAATTTCCTGCTGTCTGGTTTTTTGAAGGGTTTACAGTTTCTGGAGAAGAGATACTACAGCAGAAGAGCTTTGTAACGGGTGGCATCAGATACCTGTGTAGCAGTTTGATGGATATTCAGTTTTTGCTCAGTGTTTTACATGCCTGATTCCAGTCATGTAAGCACATGCATCTCTTTAAGATTGAGAGAGTTGACCTAATGGCAGAAAATTGCTTCTCTGCTTAGAGAGCTGCTGTGCATTCAGAGCAGCAAAGTTTGGAGGCTGTGGCAGGAAAAGCCTAGGAGGACACCTGGGTCAGTCACAGCATATAGAGAGAACCTGACACTACATTGTGGAGTAGGGAGCATCACTCAGGCTTACAGAAAGCAAGTATGTCAGCAACCAGAAAGGTTCCAACTGAATCTTTTCAGTTCAAAGTCACTGAATGAGGAGTAGGGGCCAGGGAGAAAATTTCTCTTCAAACCTAGTGGGTGGTGCTTTATTTTAGTTAGCTGGTTGTGTGTGTGGGCAGGCAAGGTTAAGAGTTTAGTATCAGAATGCTGCACTTTGCAGAATAGCTGCAGTTTCTGTGCAAGGCTAATTTCAGACTGGGTTTGCATGTACTCCAACACAACTTTTCACCTTCCATCTCTGCTGTTATATCCTTTACACATATCAGGGCTCTAATCATAGCTTGTGATTACTGCGTTGTTGTTCTTGTTCTTGTGCTAAGAGCTCCTGTGCCATGTTAAACACACATTTAGTAATGCCTCCTTCAGACATCAGCAGTGACTGTGAAAACTTACTCTTGACTGTGTCAGCTTCAAACAGCAGTGGATGTTAACTCTCCTTGGCACCATTCTCCTTCAAGAAAATCAAAGTGGAAAAATGAGTGAGGACTACTTTTCATCTGATTTTTTTTTTTCATACTGATTTTTTTATCTTGACATCTGAGTCTTTTCTTGAAACTATGGTAGTGCATTAAGATCAAATTCAGATTGGAATGAATAGAAACTGTGGATAAGTGCCATGATGGAAGGAGACAGGTTTCCCAAATCACACATTCAGAGTTACATCAAGCAGTGAATAAGTATACCAAGTTGTAGTCTTTCTTTGGCTGGTCTGTGTGAAGTGTAGGGACTGAGTACCTACATATTGTATCATGTTGTAATCCAGATCTGTCCAACTCTTAGCCAGGCATAACAGTTATCACTGAGACCTGAAATGTGGCTGGGAAGTTCTGTTCACCCAGCTGCCCTCCTCTTGTACTGAAGAATGATGATGATGTAGGATTGTTGTGAAAACTTTAATTTTTCAACCTTTGTAGTTTTAACACAGATGTCATTTTGTTGCAAAGCACCATTTGAAAATTATATCTCCCACTGGAAATAATTGAAGCCTTTTTAAAAAAAAGTTCTTTAAGCTAGTAAGAAAAGGTCTTTTAATAATTTTAAACCTTTTAATGTTGTTTTTCAAGGATTTAAATATATTTCATGCTCATTTGAAATATCTTTTCCTATTATGATTTAGATTGAAAACTTTGGTGTATCATTTTCCCAGTGAAATAAGAATTTAATTTTTAGATAAGCTGTGGTTTATATTAAATATTTCTTCTGCACTGAATCAAATTTTGTGGGAACATGGGTTCAGTGTCGTCAATAATCTTTTAATAATAAAAATAAATCACAAATACCTAGATATACTTTAAAAAGGGCCAGATGCAATGCTGTGAATTATCTTTGTTCAGTTGATATAGAACTGTGTCTTTAATTGACATATACATTTTTTTCTCATTAGGTGGTTAATATGAATTTTAAAATTATTTTGTGTTACAAGGCTTGGAAGGTTTAAATGTTTACCTTTAGCCTACTGCTTAAAATGCATTAGAAAATAGTTGAATTCTCTTCAACTTCATGATTTGCATTTGAAAAAGGGGCAAACCACAGTGCCAGTGCTGTGCTTAGGAGATACTGATTGTAGGTCTGGCTCTACTTGTGAGCAACATTTGGCATGTGGTTGCATGTGGATTGAGGAAGTAATTACCATGGAAAATTTACACCTAGTGATGGAACTGTAGCTGATAGTGCATGGCCCAGAAAGTTCCTTTCTGTTTCCTGTAGATTTCTATAATTAAAACATTTTGTAAGGAAATCGTGCAATAACGTCAGAGTAATGCAAAATTTTAATTCTACCATTTTAGTAATAACTCTAAAAAGAGGGAATGTTGATTCACTGACTTTTGCAACTATTAAGAACTATTGGAGGACTTCTTGCCCTTTGTTCAATCCAAATTCAGAAGGAGGCAATTGTAAAATTAAGGCAAATGGAGAGATGTGCTGCATTCCAGGCTTGCAGTTTAGATTAAAGTTTCTCAGGCTTTATTTTATATTAGGAATTTCATACAGTTCTTTCTCTTCAGTGAGAATCAGACAAAAGGTTGCACTCTGCTAAGCTGGGCTAGCAGTTCAACTGCTTTAAAGCTTAATTGCTTTTAAGTTTGTGAGATGGTTTGGTTTTTAATGAGGTTTTAAAGAAAATATTGATAATGAATAGTAACAAACTTAACAATCCTAAAAATGAAATTACTGTATTAACCATAGAATGTTAAAGAAGGAATGCCCATATGTGCTTTCTTACACTTTGCTGACAATGTGTCTCAATGCTTGCCTCATCTTAAGGAATAAAAACACCTAGTTCTTCAGTCCCTGTTCTTGTGCTGAATCTTTAATAGTAATTCTAGGAGCTGTTAGTTTTCCAGCAAGCACATCAACAAGAAGCCTGAGGGGCAGATACCGATTTACTGTTAAAGTAGAAGTTAAGTGCATTTGCCCACAGGTGCAATCAGTAAAAATCACTGCTACTGCTTAGGCTCCTGACATGTTAGAAGTGTTCAAAATTATCCTGCTATGCTGTTAGACTCAAGTTCAACATTAGCCAGTTAATATGTATATGTGCATATAATAAAAACCAAAAGAAAACACAGAACCAAAACAGCCCTTTATAACATCCTTACTGAGAATTAGATGTCCTGGTTTTGGTGTTTCTATTCAGTTTGGAGAAAGTGTGGCTTTTCAAACTTACATCTGCCTTCTCAACTTTCTGTGAAACCTGTATCCCATATCATATAAATATTCAAGGTACAATAGATTCTTTCTGTAGAGGTGTTCATTGAAATGAATTAAATTAAAAGCCACTATTCCCTTTTTGGTTTTATTTATTACAGAATTCCTGAAGTAAATAAGGATTTATTTTGCTCAGCTTAATTCTGTTTTAATGCAACTGGCTTAACGTACTGTGAGTGGTTAGTGGTGCTTGGTACTAAATTTGGTCATAGCAGTAACTTTTATAGCAAGAGCCTTTGTGGGAGTAGGGCAGCATGCAACTTGTATATCGGTATATAATTTTGTATTTTGATAGCTTACAATTTCTGTACCTCATTACAGTGATTCTGGACGTGGGAGCAGCTTGTTAGACAGAGCTATTGCTGATAGACGACAGCTTAATACCATTACATTACCAGATTTCAGTGATCCTGAAACAGGTAAGAACTGCATATGAACAATAAAATAGGCTAAATGAACTGGCCATAGCTAGATTTTGTGTTAGTTATTTCTTTTATTTTGCAAAATGAAGTTATATTTTCATAATTTTCTTATAAGTGGAAATAGGCATTGTGTGATAAAAGATTGCTTTTTCTTCTTTTTAATTAATGAAGTACTTGCTGGCCATGTTGTCTGTAAATTAAAATATCTGTGGTATGGATCTTGCTGAGTTTAGTAGTATTTCCTTATGCAAGGGCTAAAAATTAGTATGCTGAACTTGCCTACTTGCCAAAGTCCTGTGCTTTTTCGTTCATTTGGTATTTGCACATTTTGTTTAAAAGACAACTTTAAAAGATAACAGTGAACTTTTAATCTCAAAAAACCAGAAGACATTGGTTTTAATTATTTAAAATCTCAAATATATGTTAAAATAGAATTACATTGGTTGCTAGGCTTACTGTGGACATACTTTGACATTATAAGCAAAATATATTTGTTGTAAATCATACATCTGTGATATTTTTATATATGTATAAAAAATCAGATATGCTACATAAAAGCTAAAATTGTTACATGTCAGTAAATACTGAGAATATATAATTTGCCTGTATTGATATATTCAGTTATCCAGATGCAAACTAGTATACCTTAGAAGTTACTCATTCAAAAAGCACATGAGCCATGCACTCTGCAGAGATTGCAGAAGTAATTATTGTGATGCTGCCAATTACAAAAACTTTTGCCATATCTAACTTGTGTTCTAAATATTGAGAGCTTTCTGTTTTCTGGAGTTAAAAATCACAGAATGCTTTTCCTGGGACCTTTCAGGGGTGTATTTCTGCTCAATCACTATTTGACACAAACAGCTTATGGGAAAATTTGCCAGCCCATGAATTTGACTACACTTGAAGACACACTGACGTGTACTGTATGTCTAATATCAGAATAATGCAGTAGAGAAAAATCCAATTTAGCTATTTAACTTCTGGAAGTTAAAATTGACTTGAATGTTCATGCAATTTTGAATTTAAAGTAGTGTTCTATGCTTGCTATAGTGCAAGCAGTTTTGATTGCAAAGATCAGGTCACTTGATTTCAAAGAATACCATTATGATAGGGTGTAATTAACATGGAATCTTCTGTCTTCTAATATTCATATATTAAAAGGGATAAGATAACATTTTATCATGCTGTGGTGATTGTTCTGTATTCTAGTCTAACAGATTGTTTCATTTTTCAGAACACAACTACATTTTATAGGTTTTATATATATATAGATAAACATAGCTATAGATAAAGTCTTTTCCCTTCAAAAAAGTGCTTGTTGGGGATGGGTGTTGTGAAAGGTTTTTTGTGGTTAGTGGTGGCTTTTTTGTTTGTTTCTTTTCCAGTGGGGACATACAGCTCTTGATTTATACCTTCAGGGTGTCCTATTTTATATCTGCCACACTTGAGAGCACAGTGAATTGGTGCACATTAAGGACTGCATATTCCTCAATGCTGTAAAGTTGAACCCTCATTCAAAACAGTGAGCTTTTCAAGAAGCTTGCCCCAAATTCAAATCCTGCAGCCAGTATCCTGATCCAAATTGGATCTCTGCATCCATTCTGATTTTTCTAGCAGGTCCACATTTGATTTCTTTATGAATCTCAGCTGTATTATTAGAACTTAACTCTATTGTCGAGGAGAACAAGATGGAAAATTAAAAATATGGGATCCATTTTTGATTATTTGTCTTAGAAAAGGTAATTGTAGAAGATCAGTGGGTAGATGTCCCTTATGTTTTCTTTTTTTTTAATTGGGAGTTGATTTTGTTTGTTGGAGGGCTTTTTTTAATTTTAAATTTTAGCAAAAGAAACCTTGTTGCAATATCAGTACTTAATTTCTTGCAAGGACTAGAACTTTGTTTTCTACTTAATCTGTGTCATTATATATACAAGAAAACTCCACATCCAGTATTTGTCCAGAATTCTTCATCAGCATATTATATAAACATTTTGCAGGAATTAAAAGATTATGGTGCTACAAGAATGAAAGCAGTCAAGCTTGTCATAGTGTTTGAGAAAGCTTAAGCAGGCTGTCAATAAAATATTATTCACAACAGGTAAATGATAGAAAGAATAGATGGTCAAGATGTTAGACCTCTGTAGGACTGAAAGGGCTCACCTGCAAATCTGTGGATCCAATGTTTAGAAATGCAGAAGTAATTTGGCAAATATGTAAACAAACTTAAAATGGAAGAAAGTTTTGGCTGAAAATCCTCTCAGGATGGAAATGTTTGCTCCCCTCCTCCTTAAACTACCTCGTGTAATGCTACTTTGTGAATACGTTTATATGTCTGGATAAATGTGAACATTTGGAAATTTTCCCTTTCATAACTTTGCTTGCCATCTATGATGATGATGATGATCCCCATTGCCTTTCTAGTCCTAATTCAGTCATCTAAGAATCAAGAAATGATAGCTAAAATTCAAATTTGAAGTTTATTTAAAATCCTTCCAAAAAAATCCAGGTGCAATTGGTGTAAATTCTTACTTCTAAATGTACCAATTAAGCAGAAGCTGACCTTTAAAAAAAGAAGGATTGAAAACTTGCTTTATATGGAGCTCTTACCAAACCTATAATGTTTAAGTGATGCAAGTTTAAATTTGTGTAGCCATTAAAGTATCAAAAGAGTGTATTGTGGATTTCTTACAAGGCTAGACTGTTGATTCTAATGTCCTGATCAATAACTAGGTCAAATTTACTTTAGGTTTGTCTCTATTTCAGTTGGCTTGCCACGAGTGGCATGCAGTCATATTTGTATATATTGATGAAGAAAATAAATGTAAGGGGAGTAAAAAAGAGCTTTGATGAACCAATCAATCAGTCTCACAGGGAGACAGACACATGTCATATCCAAAGACAGACAAAAATATACAAATCTCTACAGACTCCTTGGCTATTTGCTTAAGATAAATTGCGATCAATCCTTTTAAAAACTTTCTGTTCAGTTTGGTTGAAAACTGAAGCACTGAGTTTATCATAGAAAGAAACAATATTACCTGAGTTTTAGATTTTGACCTTTATTTTCCCTTAAATATTTTTTTTTAATTTTTGCATTGGAACATAGGGAAAAATATTTTATTTGCTTTTTGAATTGAATTTAGTATGAAAGGAGAGCACATATAAATAAAGGGGTATTTTTTGTTGTTGTTGCTTTCAGAAGTGATATTTATTTTCTGTAGGAGCCATTTTGATCTTACTGAATAGTGAAACAAATGCTTTGCGTTTTTTGGCATCCATGAGTCCTTTAAACCCTGTTGGATCTTTTTTCTTTCCTGTCCCTCCCCCACATCCCCTTACCATTCTCTTTGTTTCGCTTTTTAGCCTCTGATACTTCTTCATCTTCTCTCTCAAGAACAGAGTCTCCTCTCCAACTGTTTGTATCTTCTCATCTTCCTCATCCTCATCCTAAACCAGACACCTTTGTCTGGCCCCATGCAGCCTCTCCATACTGTGACCAAGTTCCTGAGCCCTGTTCACCTACTCGCTGTAAATTGGCTTTCTATTCCTGATGAGCGTGTTTGTGCTGTATTTTTCTGATAATCTTCATAGCTGATAAACCATGGTTGAATAGATTATGTTTCAAGAGTGTCAGTGAAATCTGGCCTTTCAGCTGCTTTTTATTTAATACTGCATGGGTTTTAAGAGTTTCATCAGACTGTTTTATTCATCCCAAAAGATGTAAAGCTACAGACATATTTAATACTCTGTTCTCATGAGTGTTACAGAGAATTATAGGTGTTCAAAGAGATTATTTGTCAAGGCTGCTTTGTAGCATTTGAATGTAAATTATTTCCAGTGCTGGCATCTTTTGCCTAACAAGAATGTCTCTGCCACAGAATCTCCTCTTATCTGGACAGTTTTTAATAACTTAGTTTCAGAAAGGCTTTAACATCCAAAACATTCCCTGAAAATTCGCATGAAGGAAACTATTGCCTAAATATCACTGTGTATCATGATACAGGTGGGGCATATTGGAATGATTTGGAGGAGGCATTAGAGCAGTGAAAATCAGCATTCTGCTGTTTCAAGTCAAGAGCCTTCCTGTTAATTGAAATGATGCCAATTTAAATCAGGTGTAAGATCAATCTCCATGCTGACTGAATACAAAATGTACACTAAAGCTGCCAGAGTTGTTCAGGTAACAGGGTAAAATCAATGTAGTTTTTCAGCCATTTCCTTTTAATCCCTTTTAATTTCTTTCAAATTTTCCTTCACTCATACCTTTATACATAGCACTGTTTTTGTCACTGAATTTACTATAATCTGATCTTAAATTGATTTTTGACACCTAATCTTTAGACTGATGTCATGTAAAGTATATCAATTCCAAGCAAAACATAGACAATAAATCCTTGCCTATTAGCAACATTCACTTGTTAAACAGCTGACATAAGACCAGGGTTTTGAAAACGCTGGCGCATATGTAAGCCTGTAACTGGAAGTGCAAGGAAATCTATGTCCTGCAGAAGTTGAAGTCTGACTTTCTTGAAGTGTTTGAATAGCTGATTGGCTGCTATTACAGCTTGGGGTGCCACTGAGTTGAACATCATCAGACCTATACTATAAACAGTACATCCCAGTTCACAGTAAATTACTTGTTCTTGTTCTTTGCAAAGCTGTAAGTTAGTAAGAAACTACTCAAGAATGAAGGCAAACGGAAAGAATGATGAAACCAAAGCACAGATTCCATTATGTGAAGCCCAAGTTTTCCATTTCCAAGTATCCTCAGGGAAAGGAGCTTCTACCATATGCATGAGAAATAGCAGAACTATGAAAAAAACCAAAAAATATATTGGAGCCCTTTGTATGTTGTCAATAATTAATGAAAGTTAAAGCTATCTGAGTAAGGAGCAGTTTCTCTAGATGCCTATAGTATATTAATATAATTTCAGGGGCTGAAAATCTCATGTTCTATATCTTGCTCAATTCATTTTTTTTTTCTAGTGGAAGAAGCCAAGGGCATTTTGTATTATTGACTTGACTTCCAATTTCTGTTGAATAGGAAAATGATTTTAGAGGTGTAGCATCTTATTTGATTTTTTTATCTTTTGAAATCCTATAAACCTGATTTACAGTTTGAAGGTTATCAGAAATCCTTTGGCTTTCTTTGGATTTTTGGCTTATATTTATATATCTATATAACATTTTTTTCTTCTTTCTTCTGATTTTAATTTGTGGTTTGATCTATCCAAAGGCAATCCATCAGATGCTTACTTTCATGGGGTTTATTCCCTTTTTTCAGTTTGTAAGTAGTATTCACTGTGCGGTTCTATGAATTTCTGAAGGACTAAAATCACCTTTTCCTTTCCCACAAGATGTATGTGTTTTGTCCATCAGTAGTTGAAGCTTGATAGTGTGTAAAGCAAGGCTGATGCTCTTTGCCCATTCAGTCACCCTCAGGGCTGTAATCTTACGAGACCTGAATGCACTCAACTAACACTTGCATTTAATAATTAAAGAGGCAGTATTCATTTCTCGAGGACTGCAAATAAAGATATATTAGGCAGGTCTTGTGTAACACAATGGCCAACTGCCAGTACATTGTATTATACCACTGCTGTTCCTAAAAATGTATGCTGATCCAGAGTACAATATTGCATCTACTGTCATGACTCATAATAAGCTATTACTTTCTTCTGTGGAACAAGTTTTGCTTGTAAAGTAAATGAAGAGTACACTTTGAGATTATGAAAGCAAGCTAAATAAGAAAGAATGAAGAATACAGATCAATAAAAATAACTGCTGTTTTAATCAGGACATTAAATACTTTTCTTTTTCTCTAACCAGTTAGCTTATACAGCTGTGTTCATAACATTCAATTATATTTTTTTTTCACTGATTACTTTACCTTTCCATAGATTTTTTTTGTGGTAGTACAGGCGATCAATTTGGTGAAGGAGAGAAAAGTAAGAAGATACATAAGCCAACACATTTGACAGTGACTAAGCACAGAAAATCTTTTTCAAAGAGCTGAGAGGATGCTTTGTGAATGATGCTGTCCTTACCTGACTACTCTCATTTCCAGGCACAACTTTGTAGTAAAAGATAAGATAGCTTTGTAATTTATGATTGTGAAAGGTATCTCAGACTCTTAATGAATTTTAAAATTAAAAAAATATGAATTTTGGCTAAATCTGCAAATCTGTCTTATCAAATGCATCACTTCAGGGATGTATTTAGTCCTGCAGAAGGTGCTGCCTCTTTGTGTTATGTAATTGCTTTTCTTAGAGTTCTCTGTGTGTCACACCACTAATGTTCTTACTTTCAGCTCTTTGTGTGCATGTAAAGATGAGTCATGGGGGTTTTCCTCTTTTCTCCTGCATGAGCATTGCAGTTAAAGCATTTTTTTCTATATGTAAATATTGAAATGTTTAAAATGGGATGAATGTAAAACTATTGAGTAACATTCTCTTTTATAGTATAAAAAGAAATCCTACCATAGTTGTTTTGTAAGTTGATATGAACATGTTCCATGAAGGATGACAGTCCATTCTAATACTCATTTTCAGAAGGGAAATTGATGTACATAGCAGAGTGATTTTGTTTTTCTCAAAGCTGTCAATGCCATCTAGGAGAGTGATTTTGTTTTTCTCAAAGCTGTCAATGCCATCTAGGTCCTAATAGAGTCCACATATTAGTTTATGTCCATTACACTGCATTGTGAAGAATTTATGTGGAAATGACCAAGGAAAGAACTGAAGAAGTCATAACATGCTCATTTACATAGGGTGTATGGTATTTATAAATGGTACTTAATGGATGAGTTCATGTGGACTCTCCTGTAACATTTAAGAAAAGCCTGAAGAGAATAAACTGAATACTTTATTCACAAAAGTTTAACTCTGGGTGTGACTTGGAAAAGAAAGGTTTTTGTGAGATGACTTCTTGGCTAAATTGTCTTTGTTCAAGGCTCTCAGTAGATTTTCTATTTGCAATTGAATTGAAACACTGAATCTGCAACATGGTTGTTGCAGATAGGGTGTTAGTATGATGAGTAGAAACTAGATTCTACTCAAGTGCCATTATAGGAAACTTGAGTGGGAGGTTATACCTTTCTGGTTTAGGAACATTTTGTCATGGTTAAGACCTTCTGTCGCACTTCGCAGTGTGCAATGTGATTGTGATTCCAGAAGTTAATCAATTTAAGTAGTGAATTCTAGGTCTTGCAAAGACAGTCCCTCTTTCACACATGGCCTTTTTAGTATAAACAAGCTTCAGAACAAAGCTAAACAGATGAAAGTGAGTAGCCAGGATCTATTTTGGTGATACATTAATTTTCCAGGCCTCATGATTTCCATTTCAAAATAAATACTCTTGCTGCTTGTGGTATTTGGAGGGAATTTTTTCTTAAGTGTCATGCTATAACAGCAGGGATAGAAGTTGTCTGGGAAGAGCAAAGGTGTTTTTGTGCATGAATGATACAGTAAAATTTTAAACAAGAAATTGCTGCAACTCTATCTGAGCATTTGAAGGAAGCTACAACACAGTGAATTGTCAGTGAAACTGAAGATGTATTTGTGTTTGGCTGTGGGTCCTGACTTCAGACCAAAGAAAGCCAGATGCAGATAAGACCAAGATGAGAGAGCTGAGTTGGTGACAAAACCAACAGGGAACCTCCAAATAATAGGTCTACACAGGGTCTCTAAAGCCTCAATGAGACTCTGAGACTTAGTCATTACCCTCAGTTTCTCACAAGCCACTTTGTGTCTTTACCAATTGTAGTTGAAGTTACTGTATGTTTTAGAATTGTCACGTGAATATAAAGATCTGAACCTGTTAGGACATCCTGGGTTATGACAAGGTTCCAGATAAGTTAGTTCTAATATGAAAATATGTGAGTAAAATTTGAAGTAAGGTAGGAAAAAAAGTCTTGGTACACAAGATCTTTAAATAATTTTTAGTTTATAAAATTAAAAGTTCACTAAACCTGTTTTAACAGAAAGAGCCAGAAATGAGTCAGATGACAGCTAATTGTGGCAGTACTAAAGAAGTATTTAAGAGTTTAGGGGTTAGAATATTAGCATGAGTGCAATGTCCCTGAAGGATGCCTGATTGGCCATTGCTTTGTATATGTGTGTGTTTTCTTCAGAGAACCAACTGCTGCACCAGGATACCTTAAAGGATACCTTTTTTCCTAAAAAGGAAATAGAAACAATTTGAATAATACCACTTCAAAGAAAAATTTTAGAAAATACTTAAAATTTTTTTTCTTCTTTTTATGCCACTCTGTATAAAAGTCCAGGGTAGGAAGCACTCAGTATTCACTCTGTTTAATTTTAATACAGATGGCACAGAAACTCATAAGAATCTTACCACAGTATAGTTCTTTTTTATAAATAAATTTATGTTAAAAAAGTTTTAATATTATCATATGTGCTTATGTACTGGAGGCTTAAAATCTAACAGCATACTTTCTATAGGAGATTACTTGTGGCCTGGCTAGCAGCCAGAGTCCTTGCTTTAAATAATAGAAAATATAGACCCTGTTTAATGCTAAATTGCATACTTGCTTTTCCAAAGGAAGGGCTTAGATGATCTCCTTTATGGCAGTGAATTGTACCTTTTCATTACAAATCATTCTGGAGAGAAGAAGGCACTTTCACTGTAAGTCCCTGGAAGGCTAACAAGTGCCAGGCTGCAGTGATGTACTTTACAGAAATGGCTGTCAGATGAGAAGAAGGTCACTCATGACTAGTGCCTATTTTTGGTACATTTGCTGATATTTTTCTTATAATACACTCTATGAGCTTCTTGCTTAGAGTTCACTTTTAAATTTCTTCAGATTTCAAGCTTTATAAGAAGAGACACAAAACTGTAGTGAATGTTCAGCTGGGCAGCATGGACTTTGAGTTGTTTCATCAGCCAGTAGAAAGGAAAGCAAACTCTACTGCCAGACACTGTTTCAGATCTTCAGGGCAATTCCTTGTTCATAATGACATGAAATGCTAATTATGTAATTATGTCCTGTGCTGCTTTTCCTTTGTTTCTTTCAATTAAGGAAACTATGATACATTCTTTCAGACTAACTTCCACTTCCTACTGATCTGTGTATTAGGAATTTCTGATGCTTTCTGGTTTGCTAATTTATCTTGTCTCACTTAAAAATGTATATTTCATGTGACAGATCTCATTAAAATTCTCAGAAAACCTGAGATATTGAGAGTCAAGGTTTTGTTTATTTCTTAACTTGTAATGATGAGGACGAGCTTTTGGGGTGCAGTTCAACTTGTACAGGATTCAGTTCTTCCTTTCGGAGTATCTGCCATTGTTAATCTTTATGGATATGGTGATGGAATTAGACAATTTCTCATCTGATCCAGTATGGAATATTTTACTGCCTTTATTTTTAATCAGGCCTAATCAGTATGAGATTTTGTAATTTGTAATTATAAAACAACTAGAGATATGCTGAGGCTTAGATGACAAGAAGGAGTGTAGTTTAAAATACTCATGGTCTTGATTAAAAAAAAAAAAAGTCATGACTAAATATGCTGGCAGTAATTGACTATCCAAAGTACAGTTGCCATTAGATATTCTCTAGTCGTAGAAGCTTTTTTAATTCCAGTACTTTGAAAAGGGTATTGTTTGCCAATGAGATTCTAATCTGACTTGGAAATGATACATTTATGAGAATTTTCCTTAGTATGCTCTGGGAATATTTTTTTATGCAAAAAAACTTTGTGGACTTTTTTGCCACAAGGTACTTTAGGTCAGCCTTCTTGCTTAGGCAAGTGGTACATTCAGTGCAGTTTGATGGTGTGTTTGTGACAGGGTATGTCGTGGTCGCTGCGTGTATTTTAGTTCTCTCTTTTTGTTCTGCTATTCGTTGTAAAATAATCCTCTAATTGCACTCTGTAGAAAGGCATAGCCAATACTAACATCAAAGTGAATGCAGGAACCTGAAGACTACAGTGTATGATACCAATATAAAGCTTTTTTGGATTGCACATTGCCAGAAAAGCGGTGTCAAGTTTAATAGAGAGTATTCACAGTAGCAACCAAAAAAAATGTCAGGTACAGTTAACAAAGTTTAGTGTGCTTTTTAGGTAGATTTTCAGACCAGTTGAAAGCTTTCATGAGAAAATTAATCTGACATTTAAAAAAATTCTCCAAAATGGTAAATGTAAATTAAATATTGAGTTTGGGGTAAAGCCTCTTATGAAAATGGTTGCAATTAAATGTTTTATGTAATGTATATGGCCTTCATTATTTCTGTGATGGTAAATTCTTTTTATTACTTCTGCAGGTTCAGTCCATGCCACATCAATAGCAGCTTCCAGAGTGGAGCAAGCGTTGTCTGAGGTTGCTTCTTCTCTGCAAAGCAGTGCCCCTAAACAAGGTCCCCTGCATCCTTGGATGACTCTGGCTCAAATATGGCTTCATGCAGGTATTGTGGTAGTAAAAGTTATTTTTCTATACCCTCTCCTTTATTGCTAGCCTAAGAACTTACCAAAATCTCTTTGTTTCATTCAGAATCTGTTACCATTTGTCTGATCATACTTTTTCCATGAGTGTCACACCAAAAACCAAGGAACAGAAAGCACTCTGGAGCTGCTCTGTTTCAGATCATTTATGAAAGATAAGGCAGTAGTTTTAGGATGTAGCTGTTACCAGTGGAGTCATATCTTCTGTAGGACCAATGCAATACTCTCTCCCTTATCCCTGAAGAATTTAGTTTCCGGAGTACCCAGAGTATCTTCGTGTTTGGTGTCCTTGCAGAGTGTTCTGATTAGAAAGGCACTCACAAGGATCAAGTCCAACTCTTAAGTGAATGATCCATGAGGGAATGGAACCTGTGACCTTGGCATTCCTAGCACCATGCTCCAACCAAGCTAATCCCAGCTGGAAAAAAGATGTTTGTGAGATTTTTGAATAGAGTGCCTGTAACTACAAAATTTTATAATAGAAGATAAATAACTCTGCATATGCAGGGAAAGAAACAATAGTAGGAAAAGAAAACAGTACAGGAAAAGAAACAGTACTATCAAGCAACCTGTCCCTTGCAGCTGTGATAATGAGCTCAAATTCCATTCTTTTCCTTCTGGTTTCATTAATGTAAAAGACTCAGGATTGTTTGTCTAAATGTGTCTTGAGTGGATTTAGTATTGTTATGCTTCAAGCCTCAAGCTAGCTGCAATATCACAAGTGGCTCTTACATAAAATTTTAACCATAAAATGATGATCCAGTGTATTTTTATACAGTTAAAAATGTATAACATGCAATTGTTTTTATTGATAGCTGGATCAGAAAGATGTAATTTAGAAATCAGCCAGCAATTGTTATGATTTGTTCTGCTTTCAGAGCATTTTTCAGTGACATAATTTTTTTTCTTTCATGTTTTCAACAAATCAGTGCTTTATTTAGCATTTATATACCATTTTAATTTACCTATTTACATCTACAGTTTTATGGTGTGAAAGTCATTGCAGGGTAATGGCTCCCAGTTATAAATGGTTTAGTGGTTTAGAGGAAAGGCCCAGAAGATTGGAAAGAAAGCAGTTACAGGGATTAATAATTGTGACCTCATTTGGGCTACTCAAAAGCAATACATATTAGAACAGGGCAAGGTCCAACAGGGTGTAGTGTAGTCACCTGCTCTGTACTGTGGCATCATTGACTTGAAATATTTGTAGTCTGTCACAGATGACCATCTACAGTAACTCTTAGCATCTGTAATGCTGATAATTTCTCAGCCTTCTGTGGCAGCTTGTTCCACTTCTTATTTTCTATTTGGTGGGGACTTGTTTTTTTAAAAAATTTTTCTGAGTCATGTGCTGTTGCTGGTTATTCAATTCATGCAAGTGACTGCTACTGTTTTGCCCACAGAGGACGAGTCTGGACACACTTTCACTAGTTCACATCTTAGTCAGGTTTTCATGCACATTGGTGATCTGCTGCTACAATCTGCTACACAGGCCACTTTCTACTCCTAGAGTAAGAGAAAGAACTCTTAGAGTTTTAGGCATAATCCAAAATCCACTGCTGTAGTGGGAGTTCCTGATCTGGGAGCCTTTAAACCCAAAGATGGGTGGCCTGTACAGTACAGTGAGAAGCATGTCATGTCTTAAGCAGTGACAGATCACTTTGCTGTTTCCATGCAGCAGCTTGATTTAAACCTTAATTTATAAACCTCTTGTACAGTGTGACACAAGAGAATGCAGTCATACAATTACTTTGAGGTTCTATTTTTATTTGGTCTGTACCAATGTAAAGGAAAAGAACCCAGAACCTTAATAGCTTTTTCTGGCATTTAGTATCTCTTTATTCCTCTCTTCTCCTACTCTTTCAGCAAGAGATTAGGATGAACCAGCAAGGTAGTGAAATAGCAGTGTTGAAGTGTGTCATAAGAGCTACTGAAGGCAAATACTTCTGTTGTTAGTTGTTAATTTGTCACTGAATGAAAACTTTCTCGCTATAGTCAATCTGATTTATATAAGTGTGTGTCAGGCTATTCAACTGATTTAAAGAGTTCTGGAATACTTACATGCTCACATCTTAAAACTAAAATGAAAAAATCCAAGATTTAAGATAAAAATAGCAAACTAGAAAGAGTATTCTGGGGTTTCAAACAGCCATTTAGAAGTTGTAAATCCTGATACACTTAGAAAAGCAACTTTCCTGAAGGAATAATTAATTTAAAATAATTTAGGTAATAATTTCTCTTTTAAGTCGCAAAATTTTTTTAGGAAAATGGTCTTTATCTAAAGTGAAACTCTTTACAAATACAGCACATATGACAACATCTAGTCATGGTATGAAGCAAGCATCATTAATTGATCCTGACATTCCTTCCACAGCTGAAGTCTACATAGGAATTGGGAAGCCTGCTGAGGCCACAGCGTGCACCCAGGAGGCCGCTAATCTCTTTCCCATGTCACATTATGTTCTCTACATGAGGGGTCAGGTGGCTGAACTTCGGGGCAATATTGATGAAGCCAAACGCTGGTATGAAGAGGCCTTATCCATTAGTCCTACTCATGTGAAAAGCATGCAGAGGCTGGTAAGTCTTGAGCCCACGCTCATAAGCAGTGTCATCTCAGCTGGTGATATGGTGCTGTGAAGTCATGACTTGGTGTAGGTAATCTGTAACTTGAGAGTTTGGGATCTAAATTCTTAATTAAATGCTTTGGAAACAATCTTTCCTGGCATTTATTCTGTCTTTTGTGTGTTGGGACATAAAAAGGATTTGCAGGCCATAAGACAATTTCAATCTTGATAGAAACTGTAGAAGAAGTGATTTGCATCTGCCTGATATTCATGCCATTAGGAAATGAAGGTGGCTTATGGTAAGAGAAGAGTTGGATACTGTAGTTGAATACTCTACAGGAAAGGCCAGTCATTTTGGTATTCTGATGTAAAAGTTAAATTCATAAAATTGTAGAATATTTTAAGTTGGAAGAGACCTACAAGGATCATCAAGTTCAGTTCCTGGCCCTGCACAGGACACTCCAAGAGTCACACCATGTGTCCAAGAGCATTTTCAAAACACTTCTTTGAACTCTCTCAGGCTGGTGCTGTGACCACTTCCCTGGGGAAGCTGTTCCAGTGTCCAACCACCCTTTGGGTTTTCCTGCTATCCATCCTAAACCTCCCCTGACACAACTTCAGTGCATTTCCTCAGTCCTGTCACTGGGCACAAGAGAGAGGAGGTCAGTGTCTGTCCCTCCTCTTCCCCTCACCAGGAAACTGTAACTGCAGTGGGGTCTCCCCTCAGTCTCCTCTTCTCCAGGCTGAACAGACCAAGTGCCCTCAGTCACTCCTCACTTGGCATCCCCTCGAGGCCCTTGACCATCCTCATTGCCCTCCTTTGGATGCCTTCCAATACCTTTATTTCCTTCTTATATTGTTCTGCCCAAAACTGCACCCAGGAGTTGAGGCCACACCAGTGCAGACTACAGCTGTTTTCTGCATTCTGCATGTTCATTGATTTCCTTTGTGTGCTCTATGATTTCTTGGATTTTTGAAAGGTAGAAAATCAGTCTTGCCCTCAAATGAATGTATAGCTTTAAGTACAGATATACCTTCCCCAGTATAAATGTATGTTTATTTATATACTTCACAGATACATACATGTATATGTTGTGTGCTTACTATGTTAGGAAAATTGCTTTCTTTTAATCCAGTTTTCTTCCAGATAGAACAGAATAGAACAGCTGAAATCAGCTTCTTACCCAGTCTTTTTGTTCAGAAGTAGAAGCTGGTTTCTGCCTGGGTGCTTATGAATTATTCAGAGAAATTTCTTGTGCATCCCTGAGGGAAACATACGAGACAAAAGATCAGATAGGAAGACAACACGGGGAAAGTTTTTTGTTTCACCTTTTCAGCATTTCAGGATATTTGAGCCTACTGACAAATGCCAAAAGGTTCCCTTTCCTGAAGAAGCAGGCAGTCAATCTAAAGCAGTGCAACTCAGTGAAAATGGAAGCTCATGTTTTGCTGGGTGTCTTTTTGCCCCTCCTCTGAATGCATTTTTGAATAAATAGTCTGTAAACACACAGTGCTCTTCAGAATGACTGAGAAATTAGCTGTCTAAGAGGCATGTGAGATAAAAATTACTGTTCTTCAAATCCAGGTTTCCTTTTTATGAGATTTTCTGTTTGAGTCTTAGCCTCAGGGTAACTGTTCATTTCATTGGGTTGGACAGTCCTTTTTAAGGATTCTTTTAAATTGAATTTTTGTTTCTAAGAGTTTTTTCTACTGTTCTACATTTTTTCTGCACTAGGATGTTGTTTTGAGTAGATTCGGAGAGATTTATGCTGCTTAAATACAAATATTCAAGACATGCTATAAAAATACTTGTCTATACACTTCCATGTAAGAGAAAGTACAAGATTCTGTATCCTTCTTGGCCTTTTGACTATTGCAAAAAATATTTTAATGACCTTCAGTGTTTACTGAGCTTGCAGTGTTTACTCTTGCCTCTGTGTATAGATGAATATCTGTACATCCCAACACTGTGTATATTTACCTATTTATTATAAAGAGATAGGATCTCAGTGGCAGGGCAGCTATAGCAACAATGTGGAGGTACCAGCCTTTATGACAACAGCTGAAACATTAACTTCTAATATTTATATTCACAATTCTAAGCTGACAGTTGGTTTATGAATAAAAGTTCTGTGCACAAAACCCTTATTTTCTGTGATTAATTTGGTATTTTAAAAATTTTTGATATGGCTTTCTAGCAATGCTTAGAAAGTAATATCAAATGCAACTGTTTCCACATAAAAGATACCTTAGATCCTATGTTTATTTAATAACTTTTGGTGAATTTCCTTTTCAGGGACAAATACTGAGTATAAACCATAGTAACTTTATGTATAAAATGCAACAAAAAGCATGTAAGATTTAAGGATGGCATGAATTCTAGCATGTAGCATCTATATCCATGCCTGCTTTTCCAAGTGAAATTACTTGAAATAGTTGAACATGAAATCAGTTTGGAAGGACTTTTGTTTGTTTTTATTAAAATCTTAGAATGAGTGGCATCTGACACTCAATAAAATTTCCTAATGCTAATGGTTTGGAAGTCTGAATCTTTGATTTGAGAGAATGTTTGTACTTGTCTAGAGAAAAAAAAAAGTTTAAAAAAAAGCAAGCTAAGTATTTCTAAAATATTTGTTTCAATTTGTATGAACAACGACAGCATATTGAGACTAAGAGCTTTTTTCTTCTAGAATCCATCCTTTTAATGATGTTACATCACTCTGGTAAGAATGATGAAAAGCTAAACTTTGAAAAATTTACTATTTTTCATAGAACATTTCATACAATATTTTCACCATAAGTCTCTCTAAGTACCTATTCCTGAATATGATCTTCTGTTTCTGCACAGAAACAACCTTGCTAATTTAAGTTACTGCAGGAATGTGTGAGTAAAGACCAGAAATGTTGGTTTTGTGGCTTCAGAAGTGTTGTACTTTTTCCTGTGAGTTACAGCATGTACTGTGTTTTGGAGTTCCTGCAAAAAGACTCTTCTGTTCATCTCTCATGCAGATTCCACTTTCTATTAGTGTGACCATGAAGACTCTGCAGAAGTCTAGTGTATTATCTGAATGAAATTACTTTTTATAGGCTGGCATCATCATTTTTGCAAAATGACGATTTTTTTAAAGGAAAAGTTTCTTACTTGGAAGGCTGCTGTCTCCTAAGGTCGTCTCAGATTTACTCCAGTTTCAAGAGATTTACTAAAATGAAGACCAGGAGGTCTTGATGGTGCAAAAATTGAAGCAGTTAAGAGGGATGAAAGAAATCTGTTTGCCAACAAAATGATAATCATAAATGAGAGGGTTTGACAGGGAAGGTTTTTATTACTGATGAAATGCCTAAGTCAGTGTAACACCAAATGTTAGGGACTTGATCCATGAGTAAATGAAAAAATGGTTTAACTGTATTCTGCTCAACTAGACTTGGGAATTGGAACTGCTTGGGTCATACTGTTGCATTACCTAAGATGGAAGCTACTCCAACAGGGCTGGCTGCAGGGGCAGTGTGTTCCTGCTCCTGCTCACTGCTATTTCCCCCCCTTCTAAGATGTTGGGGGGCTTATTAATTAAATCAGTCAAACAACTGAAGTAGTTTTTTTCAAAGAGAAATGGTGTTTTAATTCTCTGCTGTTCCTTGCAGAGAATTATTATTCCTAACTAAATTATTATTCCCTGTACAGTTAATGTTTTAATCCATACATTTATTCACTCTATTTTGTTGAGCAATGCTCATTTCCAGCTCTACCTTGTTCTCAGGTGCTATTTTTTACTGTTTGTATTTAACTGAAATTTTCTCCAAGCCAGAGGTTATACCAGCTAGCTATTTGGCTAGCTCTGACTGTTCACAAGATGTCAAGAGGGAAGCAATAACATGTCAGTATTAATTAACTGTACTTTACAGAATGCAGCAGCAATTCTTTTGAACAAGTCTGGTGTCCTTTCTTCTTTTTAAGATTTATACAGTGCACAAAGAAAAAACAATGTGAACTTGTTTTCTAAAGATTTGAAGTGCTTTGGTTTGTTTTCTGTATTTCAAATAATTTTTTCTCACACCTAATGAAATTTAAAATTTTCTTTAATTACTTAATTTTAAAAAGATGATTTACACTTCAGTGTCATATACCTATGGTTATTACCTGCCTGCCTGCCTGATTTTGGCCAGAATGGATTCATTTATACAACTTTCTCCGTTCTCCCTACCCTTTATCACCACTTCCAGATTTCTGCATTACTGCTGCCTTCCTGCTTTTGTCATTGTTTTCCTCCCCTGTGAAAAAAAGAATAAACATTCTTTTATCTTCTGCAGTCAGAGTACTGTTGTGGAAAGTAGCCCTTACTGCTGACGTCTGAAAAGTCCTGAAACAGGCCATCATTCAGTAATGCCTGAAATGGCAATGAATATTTCAATCCATTGTCTAGGAAACAAATCTATGTAATCTCTCTCAGGCTGAAAATTTCCTACTTAAATGTGGTTTTCAGATGAAATAGGTATCCAACATTTGTATGCTTTTATAATCCCAGAAGACTGTCCTATTTTCTGAATATCAAGTGATTCATCATAGCACTTGCCAGTTAATGCTATTAGTAACTTAGGTTCTAAGAGCAGAAAACTAAAACAGAAAGGGAGAAATTACTTTAACAATTTACTCATGTAGAAATTAGTTTTCAAAAAGCAATGTCTGAGGGAGTTACATTCCCTACTTCACACTGTTAGATACCTGTTAGCTTCCTGTAATTATACAGAGCTAAACCAGATCTCTTAAGGCTTAGATTAGCTATGTGTGCTTTATCTCTCAGTTATAAATACACTCTTATTTATTTATTACTGTACTATACTGACTTCTTGTATTTTTTTCCAACCCAAAGACACTACCAGAAAGAAGTCTGGCAGTATGTATGTGTAGAGTGTGCTTATGAGCCTGTCACAGGTGTTGAGTTGACTGAAAGAAAGGAAAAACAGAGCAGACTTTAAAATGTGAATTCAGACCCTGTTTGAAGGGGTCATGGGAGTTAAGGAAGAGAAACTCTGAACACAGTCACCCAACTAACTTTTTACTTTCAGTAATTCAGTGTTCTCATCTGCAGAACATTCAATAATTCATTTGATTTTCATCCTCAGGCCCCTGCACAGTAAAATTGTTGGTTTAGGCCATTTAGGTTTGTCCTAAGCACATTGTGCTGGTTCTCATGGGTGGTTTGGGTTGTAACTGATTACCACAGAGCTAAATGCTGATGCCAAATCTCAGTGCTGATTTGACTCACTCTCTGAGTACATCCTTATGCACAGGATGGTTGAAGAAAAATGGAGAAATACAGGTCATTGGTTTTGTTAGATTTGTTAGCAAAGTGTTGTGGGTTTGCCCTTCAGAAACCTCAAGATCATGTCACAAAAAGTAGAGAAAGCAAGATCTATGCTTGGCCAAAACCTCCCTGCTCCTTACAGAGGGCATTTTACTGTGATTTGACCACATGTAAACATCTAAATATTTCAAGTGATTCCATTCTGTACCCTGAAAAAGCAATGGCCATTCTGCTTGCTTTTTAACCTGGAAACCGTTGAGTTCAAGTGACTCGAGGACCATTCCGATACATTTTAAATACTTCATCTGCTGTGAGGCACTTGCAGGCTATGTTCTTTTTTGTCATGAAAATATTATTTCCCCTTTTAGCCTTACAAGAGAAAACCATCAGTGCTTGGTCCAGTAAAAAATTGCATAAAATCAACTTGCATGGTCATTAACGCTTGAAGTATAATACAGGGGAAATCAAGGTGAAAAATTAGGGAAGTTTTTTTCCCTGTTTGTTTCAAAGTTCCCCTATTTTATTTTAAATACTGTTGAGATCAAATACAGCAGTTAACCACTTCCAACTGACTTGGAGAAAGATTAGTAGAATTTCTTAATGCTTAAATGCTTTATCTGAATTTCACAGTATTCTTTTAAAGCTGATATGTTCAGTGTTTGACAACAATAACTGCTACAAATTTGAGTTTCAACTAGAACCTAGTTGCCCCTTTGGAAACAGAAAGTGACTGTAGGAATTTGTAGGAATAGAAATCCCAGGAAAGTTAATTCAAAAGTAGACAAAAAAACCCCAAAACACTTAAAGACTCAGAAAGCTGAAGTGATTTTTTTTTTTTTAATTTGGAGGGTGTTTGTTTCGGGGTTTTTTGGGTTTTTTTGTTTGTTGGGTTTTTTTAGCATAAGGGTTTTTGCCCACGATCTCAGCTTTAAATTTCTGTTTTCATGTTATCTGTGTGATAGATTTTTCCATGGTTTATCTATTCAGGCACAGCTTGCCAGAAATCATTTTATCAATTCTGTTTGTTCCCATTTAAAAAAGTGGAAAATTAATTAGTGGCAGATGCTAGCAGGAGGAAGGGATGCTTTGGCTAGAGTTACTGCTCTTTATTTGGCAGGTCACGAATCATTCCACTGCTTTTATTGTATTGTGTGGAACTGATAAAATTTCACCCATTAGATAATTCATGACAATTCGCTGCTGAAGCAGGTCAGTCTGTAACGTGCAGTATTACTCCAAAGTTCCTCCTCTTTGCTTGGAAGATTTTAAGAATCATTGTTTTCTGTTTTTGAAATACAGGTAATGTTCATCTCAAGCTTTGATTCACATTTTATAAGATCAAGTCTTTGAATTGGGTTCTGTTATCAAAACTGAGCTATCATTAATTCACTTCATATACAGCGACTATAGATCAAATATTATAATTGGGAAGTAGCAACCGAGTATAGTTTCAAGTTCAAGGAAAAAATCCAAGGGTCACAATGGCCCAGTCTGGAACAGGGCTTTGGTTTTCTAGACATCACAACAAAGCATGTGAGGTGGGATTCCTTGCCCTGCAGTGTTTCTAGTACTTGACAGGAACAGGAGCATGATGAGATAGCATTTGTGTCATTGTAACAGTGTTTCAGATGCACATGTAAGATGCATCCACTTGCCAAGAGTTTGTGGGGGGTCTCACATCCTTGGAGATACTCAGTATCTGACAGCCCGTGACAACCCGCTGTAGGTAGATCTACTTCAAGTTTGGCTGTAGAGAATTGAAAGTTCCCTTCCTACTTCTGTCATCCTGCCATTCTAGGAATGCAAGCAAGGCAAGTTTTGTAGACAGAGGTAATGATTTGTGTTAGGAAACATGGTGGGAACACTTGTCTGTGGGCAAAGTCTTGTTGCATTTTCCTGTTATGTTAGACTAACTTTTTTTACCAGTGGTAAAAATCTATAAAGCACAGATTTTGTTCTTTCTTCTCCTGTTTGCATGGTACATTACCCATAGCAATCATGGCAGGAAGGTGCAAGAGATGAATACTTTTCTCAACGGTCATGACTCATCTTAACTATGTGCAAATAAAATATACACATGTATGTAGCTATACATGTATTCTGTCCTACAAATCCACCTTAATATTTTGGATACATCTTACTATCTTTGCATACAGAAGTGTCAGTAGCAAAACAGTGCAACTGAAAACCCTCAGTTGGGATCTCCAGAAATTAGCTTCTGTCTCTCTTGATGATTTTCTTAAAGGTTCAAGTATACCTTAATGATCTGCATTGAGGCTTCTGAAGACATAGATGTGTCTAATATTATTTAAAGAAAACAAAATATTTATGACTCTTTACCATTGTTTACATGGGAAGTACCTCTTTTATAGTACTAAGTACATCTCTCTCAAGGCTATGAGAGAGATGATGAAGAGCCATTAAGATTGTAAAAGCATCTGATCACAGTGATGCCTTCTGGAGACTGAACTGGAACAGAGACTAGACAGAGCAAGAGGATAAAGTTGGGATTTATTAAAAGGCCTCAATGGGCACACCTGGGCCACACAAGAGTCCAGCCAGACCACACCCAAGATGAACCCCAAAACAATCACAGAACTGATGCCTGATCACAAGGTCTCACACTTTTATTAGTTCTGGTTCATTAACATATTGGAGTTAATTGTCCAATTATAGCTTCAGGTTATGAAGCTCCATTCTCCTTGTTTTTTCTTCTCACTTCACCATTGTTTGTGTTGTATCAGTTGTTTGTGTTGTATCATTGTTTGTGTTGAAAGTTGTATCAGTTGTCCTTGGTATCAAGTTAGAGAAGAAATTGTTTTGTCAGTCTGCTCTGTGAAGAGAGTTTAGTAGCATTTAATATGAAACCCAGAACTACACACTAAAACAGCACAGAATCTAAAAACTATAAAAGCTAAAACTTAAGGCTTTAACAGCATATGAAAAATTTTCTTTTTCAGGCTATTTTTGGTAGGTTTTAGAAAGGGCAATTCCTATTAAAGGTCTTACCAGAGTCTCCATCTTATTATGCCTTTTACCCTCTAAAGTGCCAACTGCATTAAAGTCATTGACAGATGGGTTTTGTTGACATCCCTTTTCCTCTGTGCCTTTTTCTGGGTAACTGGCTGCCTAAAATAGAATGTAAAACATACAGATTTATACAAATCAAAATAATATTAAAAAGGATGACTAATTTAACAGAAGGAAAATGTCAGTAGTCTTAGTAGTATTAGTAATTCAGGAAATGGCCAGGAGGCCTCTTGTCAGTATAGTGCTAATAGTTGTTCTTGATATTTAAGTTCTCCATATTTTCAAAAAAAGAACAAAAAGGAAAAGAGAGAAGGCATGGAAAAAATTGAAAATGTATGTTCTTCCCTGCTATCTTCTGTAGTCTCTTACATCCCATTTCATGGATACTTGCTGGTGCTTTTTTGCATGGATCTCAAAAGTTCTATTTTTATTTTGCTCTGTGTAATTGCCTTTCAATATGAGAATTGCTTTGCAAAACACTTTTTAAATTAGGTCATTCTGCTGAAGTATGCACTGAGCTAATTATGATTATTTTGCTTCCCTGGGCATTTTTGTGCTCATTGAATTTATTAAAGTATAGCTGGGGCTGAGAACTTACACAGCAATAAAAGCTATGTAGCACCTGGTATGCTTTGCTTGTAGGTAACATCTGGCATCTAATCACTTATAATTGAATTTCATGTAATTAATAAAGAAATATTTTTGGGGATTGGGGGGGTTAGATATAAAGAATGTGAAAATGGCTTTGAGAGAGTAGCCATCCTCAACTTTAAAGGAACAAGAGAGATTTTCTTTTCCTTCTCCTGGGAAAGATTCTGTTGTAGAATTCTGTAGGTGAGATCTCTTTAACTACAGGACATTTGAAGCCTGCAATCATCTACACATTGTCTCTTTTTTTTTCCTTTTCTTGTGCTGCATAACTTTGCAAATTGGTGAAATATAACTAAATGCTACCATCAGCAGCAATCTGAATGAGATAAACCATTCCATGTGGCTTAATTGAGGTGGTGAGTAAATGTGTGTGAGAAGCTTACAGCACCATCACCAGGTGTCTGAGCCTTGACTCTTCCTCAGCCTCTCTTAAAATTATTATTCTAAAATGGTGGAGGACTTATCAGTGCATGTATTTTGCTATAAATCTCATGAATTTGCAGGTGTATTTCTATGCACTGGTTAAATGATCTTTTGCTTTTTGCTTTATATTTGTCACAGGGGAGCTTTATTTGCTTTGGCAGAAGCTATTTCCTGAGAAAACAGACTGCTCTTGAGAGGACCAGAAGTTACCAAATCAATTCTAATTATTTTTTTCTGACTGAGAACTATAAACAACTTGTTCTTGAAAATTGTGCTTTAACTTATCCTTATCAAGCAGAAAGTAGCCTACCTTAATGCAAAACTAGAGATCTGGAAGCAATTGTCCCCCAGGAAATAATTTTAATGCTCCCTTTTACAGGGTTATGTCAAGCAGTTGTATTCCCCAGATAAGTTGTCTACTCTGGTTCAGGATTTTGTCTGCAAATCCCCAGTCTGGAGCAGTCTTCTTATGTCTCTCTCTCCATCTCATCTCATTTTAAATTTTATTTGAAGACCTCTTTTCCATTTGCTGAAGTTTAGCTTCTCTGCTAGCCAGTTTTATACTTGGCAGTAATTCCCCTGCTCATGAGTCTACTGTTTAAAGATGAGTTGCACCTTGCACTTTGGACAAATTCAACCAAATTACTATGTGTGAATAGCATAATATATTTTCTCCAAGATTAGATTTCTTTAAAAGTAGACTGTGTTTTCTGGTAGCAAACTTGTGTTAGATAGAGTTAGGGAATTGGCCTTTAAGGTTCGTGATGGGCTATTTTTTCTGTGAAGTTATTTTTTTAATCTAGATGAACAAATTAATTACAGAGAAAGCAGTTATTTCAGTGAGCTTTAATTTGTGGGAAAATCTGATGTGGGTTTTGTGCATCTCTGAAAACTGAAGAAGGTGTGGTGTATTTTGAAGGTGTGATTATTCCATTAGACTATATTCTCTTCAACAAGTAGGAACAAATGGCATGAAGAAAATTATGTGGTGATGCTGTTCAGAAAGCTACCATCTCTTGATTTCTCAGTAGGGGAGAAGAGAGATCTCTCTGGCCACTTAGTGTACTTCATCTCACTGGAAGAAGCCAGTGTCTTCTCTGAATAAGGCTGACTGCAGATTTAGAGTTGTTAATGTATTTAATGCTACTTCTATCATGGTAAACAACTTGGTTAGCTGAGATGGGTGGGAAAATACATCGTGAATGAGACTAAGTAATAATAAACTTGAAAAGAGAAAGAAAACAGAAAGCTGTTTTGGCCTTTCATCACTTCTTCAGTCAGCAGTACAGTGTTGATGTGCACCTTTTAAATTTTGATACTAATATGTGTGGACTTTATAGAGAGCCAAGAGGTAAGAGCTCTTTACTTTCACCAGTTAATCATGACTCTAGTCGGTATGTTTTGTTAAAATACTAGTTTTTAAAACAACTCTTGACATTTGAAAAAATATATCATTAGTTATAGTTACTGTATTTTTAGGCATGAATATTTAAGCATCTGAGGAAATTTGGAAGAATAAAATGTAACTGGCTAAGCTGACCATCTGCAAGTGTTATGGCAACTAAGAGTTGGTATGTCAGAGAGTAAGACAATAACTCAAATCTTCTTGCTCATTTTCTAAATCAAAAATTTAGATATTTTTAAAAGGTTATAGTATTTTTTTTCATAATAATTTTGAGTGCTCAACATGTTAAAAGTTTCAAATATTTTTGGCCCTAAAGCATGTATTCCCAGTAAGAACTGGGGAAACTGAAGCATAGATGCTGTGACATACCTGGCCCTAAATACAGTACAAGCCTCCTGATTTCTCATTCTGAGCATCACATTCATGGGACTCATATTTAATTCTTGTGATTATTCTTTCCAGTGCCTTTGCACTGTGAAGGAAATAATTTTCCCCATAGGCATCTCCAGTGTCAATCTTGTTAGGGCAGCAGTATCAGTATTCCCACTGCCTGCTGAAAGGAGCCTGTAGAGTGTCTTTTGTGAGTTTTGACTTGCAAATGATTGGCAGACTTTAGGAGGACTTTCCCATATGATATTTAGATCTAGTACTGTCACTTATGGACCTCCTATTAAAATGTAGATTATTAAATCAGTTCATCATTTATCAGTGAAAATTATATATTTGCTAGTTCTTGCCTTTGCATGCAGTTTAAGTGAAGAGATCTGTGGCAGCTCCTCGATAGCCATTCAGCTCAGCTGTGTAAAATGAGGTCCTTGTACCATTCACTTTCAATACTCTTTAATAATATATCACTCCACTTACCTACATCTCTCTTTCTCCCAGTTCCCTTCCTTTTTGGAAGATTTGTCAATGTTGCCTTGGATTTTCTCAATGAATATATTATTTCCCAAGTCATTGCAGCTGAGATGCTTGGTGCAAGAGATGTTTATTTGGGTAGCAGACTGGTTCAGAAGTACCTGGGGCATCACTACATTGTCTTTGTGATTACTTTTTGCACTGGTATTGAGAGCTCAGTTAGACATTGCACTGTTTTTTAGTAACATACTTTTATAGGTGATAAAGCTAAACTACTTCTATAAATCTTTGTTTCTTATATTTTTACTTGGTAATAAGATAAAATTCAAGAAAATTAACTTCAGAACTAAATATGAAGTATGTGAATATAGAAACCTAAAGGAAAAAGGATTGCTGCTTTTATTATACAATGAGTGGTTAGTTTTTCTTAGGTGTTCTGTTCAGGTCATCTTCCTACAAATGACAATCCTACCTGGGTTTGAACAAAAAAAGATTAAGTCTTGTTTTATGTCCTTGGGGAAACTGAAGACTATTATAGCCCCTGACTTGAATTGGTGAGCACAAATGTAACTCTGGAATGTTTATTTATGTGTAACCAGAGTCAGTTTTGGAGAATTAAAGTCATAAATCTTCTTTCAAAGTTATGTTGTTTGTGTGCTTATGTAATTACCATTATATGCAATAAATACCATTTTGAGTAAGACTTCTCAGGCCAGCTTTTCCCTGGAGAGGGATAATAACCCTCTGGGGAAGATCAGTTGGGTAAGAAATGGCAAACCATAACTCTGTGCTCCTGTTCTGTGATTAGTGGGAGGTAAACAAAAGAGGGCTGCTGAATACCTTGAAGTGTGCCACAATGGTTGTAAGTATTTATTACTGGCCAGATGTTGAGGCTGAATGTTGTTTTTGACTAAGATGCACTTATCGGAGAAATCTTGGGAAATTGAGAAAACTTTCTGCATCTCACTGCATTACAGCTTCTTTCTGCTAATCTCTGCTGTGTAGTTTATACATGTGTGGCTTTTTCACACTAATCTGAGAAATCCTTGTTGTGGTAGATGCTGATGTGATGCTTCAAGGAAGCTGGCTTTCAAGAAATAGCCCTTAAATTAGATTTGAAGTTAATTGTAGGAACAGCTTTTTTTTTCTTAAGAGCTGGTATAGAATTGAAGGAAAAAGAAATATTAGAAAAACACTGAGTTAAAATGGAGTCCTCATATGCAAGAGCCACACACCTATACATAAAACATTTGACCTGGAAGAAATCTTCAGTCTTTTGGTACTGCTCAGATGAACAAAGCAAAGCAACTCATTAGCAAAGCACTTACTTGGCAGAAATATGAAAACATGAACATTGTTCACACTGTTGAAAGCTAAGCCCTGCAAGGGAAAACGCTGCCCAAAACCACTTGAGCAATATAAAGTGCTTTAGTAGGCCCATTAGGATGCAGACATTTAATTATTTCTATTTTTTTTCTGAATATTTTGATGAAAAATCCCAAAGTTTTTAAATGCTTTCCTGTTATTCCAGGAATTAAACTTTGTAAGAGAATTTACAAAGCTTCTTTTATGGATGTGTCTGAAATTAACATGTCATTTCCATTTTTTTTTCTGGGTTCCAATTAATTAGTCTTTAATCAGTGATGCTGGTGAAATGATTTGTTGCAATTCACCATATTCAGTCTTCCTCAGCCACTACTAATGCACTGCTTTCATCTCACACGTTGAACTTACTACTTAAGACCAATATCCTTAGGAAATCAGGCATACAAAATCATTCTTTAATACCTTTGTTTCATCTGGACAGAAGAGGGAATGATGAAAAAAAAAGGCTTGTGCAACTATTACAAAAATAGAGGCAGGAGGAAAGACTACCAAGGCTTTTTCATGATTTCAGATATTTATTTGCTATCAGCAAACGCTCAGGAGTGAGCATTTGTGAATTCTCTGCTGCAGTGATGTGAGACACAGTCATTAGAAAACCAAACCAGGCTTCACTGCGGTCAGTGCTGTGAAAAGTTGACTTTTTAAAATGATTCCAGAACGTAACATAATGTATTGTGCTACATTAGCTTAGTTAGCTGTATTCCTGCATAACATAATATGTTTGGGTGAAGTGGTGAATTGTGAGTGAGATAAAGACCTTATCTGTAAAGGGCTATAGAAATAACGAAAAAATCATGTAGATTCAACATTTCTTCTGTACAATATACAGTGTGAAAATGGTCCCAAAGCTCTAAATCTACATGGACAAAGGTGGTGTTAGGTAGCACTTTGGAAGACTATTTGCCATCTATTAGAAGTGATCTGACCTGCTAAAAGAAATAATTTTGCTCTGGCTTCTGAATTAAAATGTCCCTGATGATAAGTGGGTTTTGCTACCTTAAAATAAAGTATTTAAAAATAAAGATACAGTTTTAAAAGTACATCCTCATTTAAAAACAACCCCCTTATTTTCTAAATGGGTACAAGTAATAAATTAAGGTAGATATTGTCCTGTGTTTACAAATATTCAAAAGATGAGCAGGTGAACCTCTGTCAGCTGCAAAGCCATTTCAATTACCATTTTACCATGGTCCCTGTTACAGTTTGTCCTGACAGCTGACAATATCTTCTTTGGGATTCTGTCTGGTTTTTAATTTATGGCCATTTGAAAAAGTGATAGCCACACTAGCATTGGAACAGATGGTATCATGAGGGTCACGGACCCAAAGATTTACCAGAGGGCTGTGAAATGCTGTGACACAACTGCAGTCTGTGATGATGCTTTGTCATATTAATTTCTAGCCTAGCCACAAGTTGGTAACTGCAGATACAGTTACCAGAAAGAACTGGTTCTGATGTAAAGTATAAAACAGTATGAAATGCTGTCAGATCTATTAAAGTAATTGACTTGTCAAACTTAATTTCCTTTAAAATTGTGATATGATAGTATGAGCAGCTGGTGATCTCTGGAAAATAAATGAGGTAACTTTAGCTTGGCCATCCAAACTCACCTCATTTGCTTCAGAATCACAGCCTAAGCTTAAAAAATTTAGGGATGTGTTATGAGTAGGTGTGATCTTTCTGCCATGTGGATTACATTTGATTTATATCTGAATATTTTTGTGAAGATAAATCTATGGGTGTTTAACACAATAGCTGGTAGGAAATGTTTGTATCTCACCTTAGACTCAGCAGTTCACTCAAGTTCCAGAATTCCCACCTTCCCCACCAAACCCATGTGGTTGCTGTACTTCTTATGCCATGAAAATCCTTTCCTTGAAAAGTGGAAGCTGCTTTTCAGCTCTTTACTCAGAGAGCATTAACTCCCAAGTTTGCTTACTCTGATAAAATCCTACCTTTGTGTGGGAGTGCCTTTTCTGTCATTCCTGTTCTTCCTGCCAGCTATGCTCCAGTGAACTAGAAAAGTGACTCAAATGGACAAGGCTCTTACACCTGGGGAAGCAGGGCTCCAGTCTATTCCAGCTGCCTGTCAGCTGACAATAGTAAACCAAAGGAGAGGACTGAGGGAGAAACAGCATTTGGAATTTTACAATTTCTCTGCAGATTCCAACTTCATGCACTAATTTATTATACAGTTTGAAAAATACATTTCAAGAGCCATAAACCAATCACAGAATATGATTTAACATGCAGTGTCAATCTGAGCAGTAGTGGATATCCACTTTCAAAAAGTCCATAACTGCAAGTCATATTTTGCCTTCAACAGGAATGTGATATTCATCATGAATGGCAAAGGTAAAATCAGCAGTGGAAATGAAAGTATGGAAATGATGACAAGTACTTGCTGGTGGAAGAGAATGGAGGACTTGACTAGAATTCTGGAAGATCTAGTTGATGAAATAACTGAGGCTTTGATTAAAAATGAGACTTGGAGACCCTTCAGTGTAAGAAATAAAATAATTTACAGAAATGCAAGAGCAAAACTGAGTATGGAAATGACAAGGGAGGACGAAGAGCTGAGGTAGTACTTGATCAGATCTGCATCTCCATTGTGCATGAGTTGGTCAGGCACAACTTGAGACATCATCTTGTCAAGAGTGCAGTCTCACCTTTGGTTTTGTAAGCCTGCAGATTTTCCTTCCCTTGTGGAATGGTGGTGTTTGTGCTCCACTGGTTGCTTTATGTCCCCAAAACAGAGGCTGCCATGCCCAGCTGGAGCTGGTCAGCAGGGCAAGAGAACCCTCAGTGTGCACTAAGGCAGAGGTTTCACTTTGGTTCCTCAGGGGCTGGGGCTGTGATTCCCTCGTGCTGGGATGGCAAACCCAGCCTGTGGCTTGTCCTTACAGCTGGGCAGTGCCGAGGTGACTGCACAGCAGTGTGGCACTGGAAACCTCTGCAGTGCTTCCTGGGAGGAGTAGGAAACTCTAATAATAATATGTGATCCTTGTAAACAAGAGAGGAATGTGCACAATCCAAATAAAGCAAAGTGGCATTGGTACTGCAGCAAATGAAAACAAACTAGCTAGGGAAAAACTTGGGAAGACAATGTGAAGAGGATTCCTAGCATTTACAGGATAAACACTGTGGAGCAAGAAATCTTGTTGTAAGGTTGTCTGTATCAACAGGGGATATAAATGAATTACCTAAGAGGACTCTTCTGATCTGATGTTGATTAAATGGAAAATACCTTTCTTTTGCATGTTCTAGATTAACAATTTACAGTTAATCCACAAAAAAAACCAGTTGAGAAAAAATGTGATAGGCTTAGATGGAATTTAATTATAGAACTTAGGTGATGCTTCAGTTATATTAATCTGTTTGCTTCCAGATCAGTACTAGCAAAAGCAGATTTGTTGAGGTACATTGATGTTATTCTTAACTCTTTAATAACTTTTCCCTGAAATACTTCTATTTGAGCTTCTCTCTTTAGTTGTCAAGAGTTTTTTTCTGTAGTTTTCAGTATGTTCAATTTCTTCCAATTTTGTGCAGGGTAAGTCAGTACATAGGGAAGTGTTTGTTTTATTTTCCTGAAAGTGGTAGAAGCCCTTTCTTAGCCAATGGTTAGGCTCTGGCTCTTCTGACCTGTGCCTGATGGTGCACAGATGGGAGGGTGTGGGCTCTCCCTTCACACTGAAATAGCTGTCCCTTAAAGAAGAATCTGCTGGCAGCTGTCCTGGCAGCCTGGCAGGTTAACAGCTACCTACAGCTTCTGCCTTGCCTTTCAGAATCCGGGGACAGAGGGGCTGCCTTCCCTCTCCTGCCTCTCCTGCCTCATCCTGCACGCTGCCGTGAGGATGGCCCTTCCAGAGCAGTGTGCTGAGCCCGAGCAGCAGATGGCAGCTCACATCTGCTTTGCAGGGGAGGAAGTGCTCTGTTTCCTGGGGATGCTATAAAAATATATATTTATTACTGCTGTATTAAAAATAACTTCTTTTTCTTAGAAGTTACTGCAGTGCCAGTGTAGTAAGTGCTGCTGTGGTGTCATAACATTTTTGAAACAGTGACATTAGTCATAGTTATATGTATGTACATATTTTTATGTGCAGAAGTCTCTTTGGCTAAGGGCAAAAGGAATAAAAAAGTGAATAATGTGCTCTAATCTATGAATTTCTGCTTTATTTTAGTAATGAAAAGATTGGTCATCTTTTATCTAGTACCGCAGTTCTGACTTTGAATATTTAATACAGCATTTTTCAGAATATTTGAGAGAAATGCACATGCATAAATGCAAAAAGGTACTTCAGAAGAATATCATTCGCCTGTGATTCCTTTTCCATGGTCTCAAAAGTTCAGTCAAGTAAGTGCTAGTTTCTGTAGTACTGAGTGTGTACAAGCATAGACTACAAGTGCTGGCTTTCTAGTGGCAATCTAGCTAAAGATCTCCAAAGCTCCATTTGAACTCTGGCAGCTCTAGTAATTATATATTTTGCTCACAAAGCCTAGAACTGGACCAGCAGCTCTGGTTTTCCTTTGGTACAAAAAACTATTCCTCTGACTTCAGACTGTTTTCTTCATTAAAACATTTGATCAATTTTTCTAATTACTATTCCCAGAAGCCGCATACAACTAGTATGTTCAATATGGTTGTATAGAAGAACTGTCATTAGTGAAAAACAGCTCCTTAAAAAGTCACTGCTTGCTATTTCTAATTATTTATTCTTTAATTCTATCCATAATTGACTGATGGACAGAAAAACATTAATTTCTTGACATTATTACAGCTTTGCATGGAGCACAAGCTTTCAGAACCAGGAACCTTTAGGTTTTCTGGACTGGACCCTAGTTTTAGGCAGTGGAGTAAGGGCCCTGAATTCCTGGTATCCTTGGTTCTTGTGAAAAATCCAACTTTTGCTCTAATAATTGAATATTGACTCAGTGGGCTGACTTTGAGACTCCTCAATTCAAAAAACTTGGTTTTTTAAAAGTATCCTTTTTAGCACTTGTGTAATTTTTGGAGGATATGGCGTTTTTTCCCCTCTTTTGGATATTGAAATGTCTATGTTACTCCTAGGTTTTGAATAACAGAAATAGTTTGCCATACTTCTGACCCTTTGACTCAATACTGGAAAAATAATGGCATCAATAACAAACAGTGCTTCGGAGTCTCTGTATGAAGCACAATGATCCAGTGGTAAACTTGGCCTTGCTTTGAACCCAGGCAGTGTTGAAATTCAGCTGCAGATTGGACTGATAAAGTGGCAGGATTTCTGTAGGGAATGCACTGTGATATGTTTACATCTATGGACTGTCTACACAGGGGAAGGGGTGAGGAATGAATCACAAAAGGCAAGAACATACCAAATTACAGAAATTACTGTGGGCCCATTTCATACACAGCACTGTGTGAAGCTGTGATCTCCTGCACCCGCTTTCATCACAGGTGTGTGTATTTTATACATCTGGGAAATCCTCATTTCTAGTTTGTGGGGAAGGTGAGAAGACAATGATGTGGATTCAGTGCTGGGAGTGGAGGAAGGGAGGGTGCAGTGGTGCCAAGCTTCCAGATGGAGGGAGGTGACCCAGAGACCTACATACACCTACATACACCTCATGGTGTCACACCTGGGATGAAATGTGAAACGCTTGCACCAGATGACAAGTCCTCCAAGTTTAGGACTGGCCATAATCTGAGGACTAAGGCTAGACTTTATTATCCCTGATGCCAGTGGTGATGCAGTACTTGCCAGAGCCATAGCCATAGCTATCTGATTTCTGAAGGGAGAACCATTGTGGGGTTACTGTGTTGGTAGCCACAGCATATAAAATAAGACCCTAAATGTAATTTTCAGATAGAGATAAAATGTCAAATAAGCTCTGGAGTGACTAGCTGCTTCACTTTATCATTAGGTGTTTTATTGTTTTCAGTGTACTTGCTATAGTCAAATTAGTTCTTGCAGTATAGCCTGGTAGCCATGCTATTTTTAAAAAAGCTGATAGAATGTTCACATAAGGTGTAAATCAAAATTACAGCAGATTATTGCAAGAATATGTTGTCTTAACAAGAAAATAAGTCCCCCAGGGGCTTCCATCTCAGTGGAAGGCTACAATCAGCAGGTTTTAAAAACGACCTTCAGTTTTAAACCTTTCTACATTCTGGGCTGTGAGCAGTAAGGAACCAAAAGGCAAGCACATCCTTGTGGGCAGGGATCAGTCATTCCAAGGGAGTTAAAAGCACAGAGATGCACCCCCTGCCACATGGGTTCGTTGTTTCATGCTGGTGATGTGAAGTTCAGTGAGTAACAAAGCCAAAGTTGTTGTTTTAGAAATCTGTTGCCAAGCAGTGGGTTTTCTCCTAGCAACAAGTGTTTTGCAGCAGGGGAAGCAATTGGATACTTTAGAGGGTATGTTAGCACGGGGGGAAGGGCAGAGAAATAACAAACTGGGGCTCCAGCAGAGCACCCAGAGGGTGGGCTGGGCATGGAGGGGGCGAGGCAGAGAGGGACATGGGCACAGGCCATGACCTGGGAAAGGCTCTGAACAGAGCTGGTGGCCCAAGGCACAGGTTCGTATTTGTTCATCAGCTGCTTTATTTGGTTTAGTGAGTGATCAAATGTAGCATTATTAGCTGGTTGTTCTCATTTTAAATAGAAAATCCATACTGAGCTGGTAGAAGTTTTATTTAGACCATATTTGAAGAAATAGGCTTTTTATTTTTCAAAAAAATTGCCTTGTTAGAGAAAATTAGATAAGTATTTTTTATTCTGAATTTTGGAAAACAAATTATATACATTTGCGGTTGTGGTTTCTTTTCCAATTAAAAAAAAATAGATGTATTTATTATCACCTTTACTTGTAAAGTAAATGTAGTGTGATCAATCCAGTTGGTTTTAAACCTTGTAATATGGCCACTCTTCAAAATCCCTGCATTAAAATGGGATGTCTGCAGATACAGAACTACATTTATTCATCATTTTAGTGATGGAATGGCTTATTTCTATCTGATGTGCTATGTCACAATCTTTTTGTACTTGCAGAAGATAGTCAGGCACAATGACTCAACATGCATGTGCCTTTGAAAGGAGTTTATAAATGATTTCTTGTGCAAAGTCATACTTTGACTAGATGGACATGTTTCAGCACAAAGTCATCAGCTAAAATGAAAATAGGAGAGCACAGTATATAAATAATGTTGTTTCACTCTATGTAAGTGTAAAATATTGATTATAGACTACATTTAAAATGTGTATTTTTATCACAGAGGTTGGAAAGTATCAGCTGTAGAATTTTACTTATTTTTCCGCATATCATGCCAAATTCTTCTCATTTTGCCTCACTAACACTTCTGTTTCATTATTATAGCATAACACTGTCAAGTCTCTGGTAAACCTTCAAGTTTGATAGATTTGTTTAAAAATAGAAGCCACCTTAACACTTGCAAAATAGGCTGAAAAAGCAGCATGTAACAAGGGGCAGTTTTGTGATGCTAAAATTACACTGCATATGGATTTGCAATGCATACATTGCACACTGAGTTTTGTAACTATTTATGGTCATAATCCCTTATTTTTAAGTTTTTCGATAAGATGGGGATGTTTTTAGCTGTCCTTCTGATATCACAGCTTAAAGTTGATTATCTCTAAGGCTGGGACCCACTTAAAACCAGTAAGATAGTGAACTGGGAAAATTATTGTGAAGTTAGATGTAGTGAGTCCTTGAAATCTTTTGTAGCTTTTAAAAATCATTGCTTTCCACATCTGAATAGCTCTGTCTGCTTATACATTATCAGTTGTTAGCTTATTGGGCTTCAGCAGGAGATCAGCAAAACAGGCCACTGTTCTTCTGTCTCCCTGCTCTTATTAAAAGCAAAATCAGTCCATTTTTTATTTTCATATGCTTATAGTATTTTCTTGCAGCTGTTGTTTTTGCAGGATAAACTTTTAGTTCTGAGGGCTATTTTTAGCTAAATAAGATCTGTATCTTACAAATATAGAAGCTTTTTAGCAAATAAGTCATGTAACAGACCTGCCAGGAATAAATTAATATGAATATCATATCTGCTACTACTCAAATCTCCATAGTTGAGACTTCTGTAGGTCAACAGACTGCATTTCTTAAACATGGTGAGAATCCCTGGCACTTTTTTGTGTGTTAAGTCAGCCACATTTCTTGTTCTTGTTCTGTCCATTTCTCCCATTTCCCAGGTTCCTTCTCTGCAGAGAGGGTTTAGCACCCTCCCTGAAAAAGGCAGGAGTGGAAATGGACTCATGGTCACAGTTCCCCTTTTATCTTCACTTTTAAATAAATTTTGTTGCTTTTGAGAACATCTCCCACTTCTAGTCTATATTTTTCTCAGAGAAAATGAAACTATTCCTCTTGATATCAAGTGAATAGAGGTAAAAATCTCAAGTGGTGCTTCTGTTGAGACTGAGAACTGTTTATTTTCAGGCACGGTGGAGAAGTAGTCAGACAGTAAAACCTTAAGGAAACCTCCAGCTCTCTTGAGACAAAATTTTTAGTTACACTGAAAAAAACACTGTGATCTTTGTGGTGTTACCTTTCTACCCTTTTTTTTTCCCAGTTAATGCAAATATTGTTTAGCACCTTGTGATAGAGCTCTGGTTTGATGAGACATATGATGGGCAATAACTATGACTCTAATTTCTTCAAAATTAGTTCCAGAAAAAAATTTTAATATTAGCTTCTCATTTGCCTAGAAGCAAATAAAGAAGTGACCTGACTGGACTGCTTTAAATGGTTGGTGTTCATTTTTTAAATAGCTGTTTTTCAAAAGGAAAAATTAGTTATTTACAGAATTTTAGTCCTACGTTCATTTGTCTAGATATGTGTTTTGCATTGACTGGTTAATCATTATGACAGGTTAATTTGCAAAGAGAGAAATCTCGTCTGCAGAAAAAAGATATCTTTGCAGTGAATACTACACTACTTGCTTATTTAAACAATTATGACTTTATGCAATTGCTTATTACATGATGTTGTTCAGGTTCTGAGTCATGATATTTTCTTAATAAATAATAGTGCATTTTCTAGCTGGAAATTTTATTTAAAGACTGTAATGCTCCATTTGAAAATCCAAATTCATGTGAATGTTTTCATTTTAAAAGTTGCTTACATTTGTCCAATGAACAAATGGGCCCTGTTTGACTGAGCATTGTGAAAAACAGTCCTTGGAGAGATGTTCAGGTGAAATAAGCAAAGAATAGCAATTTTGTATGTGGGGCAATGTAAAATGAAGTGTAAAGGGAATGACTGAGGGAGGAAACACATGTAAAATCACTGCCCAAGAAGAGGGAGACATTGTGACTCCAGACTGGGTGAGGAAAGAATTGGCAAGATCTTGAAAATAACCTATGGCAAAAGTTGGAGACACTTTTCTTCTCATTTTGATTAATTCTTGGAGGGTTTTGTTCTGTTAGGATGTGAAGTTTGTGTAGAACCTATCTGTAGTGACAACAGTACCTACAGACAGTTTCTACACAAACTTCACATCCTAACAGAGCAAAGCACAGTGTTGCTCTTTTAGAAAGCCCCTTCGGAGAGCCCCTGGAGGCTCTTGGAATTGCAAAATCCCTTTTCCTCCCACTTCTGGCTGGACACTGTAAAGGGCTGTTGACCTTTCCTTGAGCAGAGAGCATCTGAACTCCACAGATCTTTGAGTATTGATGATTATTCAAAGTGACTGGTATAAATATCAGCGGACTGGAGACATGAAGCACTGGTTTCATTGGTTGTGATGATGGCACAAAAAAGTCTCTTTGTTTCTTCAAAGATTCTCTTCACTTTCTGCCTGTGCCATTTCTTATTAGAGTTCTCTCTTGGAGTTTTTTGAGTTACAAAATTATTCCCTACAATGTAGAACTGGTTTAAAAAGTAACTCTTAAAAAACTCTCTGGCCTAGAGAGTTTACAACATAGAGACATCCTAACCAGAGAGAAAGTGAAAGCCTTAACACACTTAGGGGAGATCAGTGATTTGACAGGAAAAAAATCAACGAGTAAGGACCCCCAAAATTCTCAGCAAACCAAACATGGAGCAAAGTCATAAGCAACATTTGTACCGAGCTGCAAAATGAAGAAGTCTGCACACATTAGAGGCTTTTATAACTGTGTTAGAAGCAAATGTCATACATTTACTGTTCTTTGATGTGAGAGATGCAATAGCAGGAAGGACCCTGCTTTCTACTGCAGATGCAACCTTTGTCAAGTATTGCAGCATTCTAAAATGTACACAGAACAAATAGGTTGCCTTGGATTTCTGTAATTCCTTTGGAACTTACTTGTTTTATAATATTTTGTTGAATGGATGTTTTCCTACTGACGGTTCTTGTTATTTACACAAATTATAATATAGAACTTTTTCTAATTGATTCAGGTTCCAAGTTGTCTCTCATATTTTATCTTTTTAAAAATTTATAAAGAGGATATACAGAAAAGTCATTCTGGTTAGTTTTTAAGGTAATATGCCAAGTCTTAAGGTGTGAACCATATGTCACTTAGGTACCCCTCTGTGTTTCTGCAGAGCTGATGTGTTTTTCAGGCCCATCTCCAGCCACAAAGCAAGAGACTCAACATTATTCTGCAGATAAATGTTGTTTGTACATCTGCTGCTAAATAGGTGAAGGCCAGAACTGGTAGCTTTGAGATTTTGTTTCCAGTGAGAAAGCAGAGGAATGTATGCAGTAAGGATGGGATAATTTGTACTGATTTCTGGGAAGTCTGCGAGGAGGTTTGGTTTGGGAAGGGGGTTAGTTGGATGGGTTTTGTTGGTGGTGGTGGTTAATTTTTTTTTCCTGCAGAGTTAGTACAGAAAGGAAGCGTATGCTGACGGCTGGTAAACTGAAGTTAGTTTTCTTGGATGAGTGTTGGTGTGAGGTCACTGAAGGATATTGCTGCGTGATAGACACGCCTGCTCCTTCTGCCTGTGGTGTGTAATGCTTAATAGAGCAAAGTCAGGCAAGGACTGCAACCAATTTGAAATGTTCTGTGCCTCAGAATTTTAATGAAGTCATCCAGGAAAGTGATTTATAAACTGGAAACTTACAGTGCATGACATCTGACCATCATTCTGAGAGAGTTAATGGATCAGAGGGTATTTTGTGCTCTTTCTCTGGATCACTTATTTGAGTTCAGCCCACAGCTACAGTGATCAAATGTCACTATCCTTTTAATGCTCTGCATGAAACAAGTCTAATTTTCTATTGGTTCTTTGGAAGCAAAGCTTGTTGACCCAGAGCTACCACCTGAGGCAGGAGTCTTCATTCCATCCCAAGCTGAGGCACCAGTGAAAGACTGACTTTCAGGAGGCACTCCCTTGAGAAAGCTGTGTCCCCAAAACACAAGGGGACAGAATGCAACCTCATTGCCCAGACAAGAGTGGTTCCTTCACTACTGCTAGATGCTAATTCCAACACTAATGCTTGTATTCCTAAGAAAGTATAACAGCAGGAAAAGGGCCAGTATTTGCTCTAGTTCTATCACCTGGAAAATCTCAGCTACCCTTTTTGCCGTACAGAATAGGGCAGATATGACATAATGTGTGTCTCTTCCTATGAACCAGCTTATATCTGCAAAATTTCATTTTTCTTTGGTCTTGAAAAGAACAGCTTGTATCCTTAGCAAGCAGGGAAAATGGTCTGGAATATTTAAGAAAAGAAGTATTAGCAATATTTAAATAATTCACATGTTTAATTAGTATAAAATACACGTATCTGCACCCAAAAAAGCAAGGCTTATTAAAATAGAGACTCTTACCTTGAAAAAAAGAACACTTAAATTTTATTAAGGTTAGGTGCATTGCAGCGACACCAGCTTTGTGTATCTCATCTCCTTGCTTCATTTTTTTGTAGTTTCACTTCTGATACCTACCAGTCACTGACAATCACTTCACTGCAGGGAAAAAAAGCACTGTCCCTGAGGGTTATCCAGTTTTTGTATTGGAAGTACTGTTCACTTGCTCTGAAAATGCTGACTCAATTGACAGCTCTAAAAAAGTCCAAACCCAGAAAAGCCCTCTAGCAGCTTTATGTGAAAACATCTGCCAGGCTGATAGAAATTAGCATGCACTGCGTTTATTTATTCACTTGCCAATACTGTACAGCTCTCTTTATATTGTTCTGCAGAGCAGGGTGTGCTCAGTTGTTCTGTAGGATGGAGTTAACAGTCTTCCCAAGCTGAAAGTCAGCCAAGTGGGCACAATTCCAGAAATGTATGGTGGATAATTCAGGAGCTGCATAGAATGTCAGTACTTTCTAATCATCGGTGCTTAGGTTAATAAGGATTTGAGGGACAGATGTACAGAGAGAGAAAAGAAATTGTGGTCCAAGGAGTAGGGGCTGGGAGGGCAGAAGTCACAAGTCCTCTGTAAGCATGTAATTGGGGTGCCTCTTTGCAAAACAAAGATTTGTGGTCCATATGTGTTTTGCAATGCAGAATCACAATGTAAAAATGCATAATATCATTAGGATTATTATAATCCCAAAATAAAGCTCTCTTACTGGGTCATTCCATGACTTTTCTGGCACAGTAACATAGCTGAATGTGATGGATGGAGATTTCCATGGCCTCATTCAGCCCATATCCTAGTGGATTTGGACGTGCTCTGGATCATGTAGTGTTGAATTGGATCCCTTCTCGCGGAGGAAGATAGAGGACCTGTAACAAGGATGCTCATGAGGAAGTTCTGTGCCTGCTGGTCCTTTGTGCATTACTGGGGCAATATCAGTCCCTGTTCCTGTTCCTCAGATTAAATCAAGCACTGTGGTTGTTGCCTATTGAGCTGAGCTCAGTCGTGTTACAGCCATCCCCAAGTGCCACTGGTGCTGTGCATGGTCTCAAGTGTTGTAAGGCATGAGCTGGCTGCTGAGATGCACTGGGAGGATGTGAAAACTTCAGGGCACACACCTTAGGATTTCAGATAACAAGAGCTTGTGCAAAAGCCCAGGCACTTCCTGCTTCTTGACAAATAGGTGGAGTTTTTGTTATTTAGTCTTTGTTTCCTGTCCAAAGCCACTTGACTTTGTTGGTGTAGAGTAGCTTGTAAATAAAAATTACATAGTCTAACACTTTGAGCCCAAGAGCTGCCTGCCCTTATTTCACTGCAGTGACCTTGTTTGAGCTTCAGGAAAGTCCTGCTGGCAAATCTCAGCCATTTTCCCTTTGTTTTCTTGCAGGCTCTGATACTCCACCAGCTTGGGCGCTATAGCTTGGCAGAGAAGATTCTCAGAGACGCTGTGCAGGTGAACTCCACAGCCCACGAGGTCTGGAACAGCCTGGGAGAGGTGCTGCAGGCTCAAGGCAATGATGATGCTGCAGCTGAATGCTTCCTGACAGCACTGGAGCTTGAAGCCAGCAGCCCTGTGGTCCCTTTCACCATCATTCCCAGAGTCCTGTGAGAGGGCATCTCGATCACCTGAGTTTTGATCTTGGCTTCTGGGTGAGCAAACCCAGTGTATGAGACTGCCTGGTAACTGCTTAGTCTGAGAAACTTTACAGCTACAGGTAACAAACTCCACTCTTTTGTGGGAAAGTGGCCAAAGCAGGGAGGTGCCACCATATGTTAACGTGGGACTGAGAGGACAGAGAGGTGAGCCAGAGCCAAATCACTCATATCGCCTGCAGTTTTGCCCTGGTAGTTTTAAAACATCATTATATTCATGGATGATGTGCCATATTTTGTTAGTGAAACTTGAGTGTTACATAAAATTATAATGGAATCAACTACCAATTGTAGAATAAGTTAAGATTCAGTGGCAGAGCAGACTATTTTTAACAAGGCTGTTAATAAAACTGTTCTCTTCCTGCCTCTCAACCTCTTTTGGCCCAAAGTCAAACTGTGAATTTTCTGTTTCCATCTCTATTTTAGTCCAGGCCAGAAAATCAATTGAGGTCTTGTTTTTAGTTGTTAATAACTGTGATGTGGCTAACTGTTATCTAGAGCAAAGGCTGAGTACAAGAATATTTATATTTTACCAATGTATGCCTGTTACAAAAAATATATTAGTTATTTAAGTTTAACTTTTTTATGTGAATTCAGAGTTTATTTATCAATGGAAATATGTAAAAAGAAGCCTCAAATGGAATATTTACCGACATTTCCTTATACATGAACCCACACTTGGCTAAATGGGAAGACTATGTTAATAATAAAATGATTTTTAAATGGAACTTTTCCTGTGTCCTGGCTAAGAATCTGGGGGAAATAGATGGCTTATGAACACATTTTTATGAGGTGGCTGGCTGGCCTTGAAGATGAACACCAAAATTAAATATTCTGAGGCCAGTCTAGAGAAAAGAAGATGCTATACTCTTTGCCAATGGTACTGTTATCTTAGATTTCAGGTTTCCTTAAATCTTCACAATTCCTTTTCTATTCCTTCCACTCCAGCTCTAGGTGAAGCCAGATTACACTGCCTCTACATAATACATGGACATTTACCTACACCTTGGTAGTGCTTGGAAAAAGCATGTTAAATATTTATACAATATTCTTTGGGGTTTTTTTACTGTCTTCATGGTTCTTTCTCAACATCTCCTGCTCTTTGTGTCCCTTAAAAGAAAAGTTGGCCAGTTGAGTAGACAGATACTTGCCAGAGAATCTGTGGGATGTGTGGAGAAGAGTCACTGTTGCAGTGACTATTCAGGGTGCCTGAGCTGGGGCAGTGGTGTCCGCTCATTTACTGCACTGGGCACATTTGGAGCCTGGGAAGAGTTCCAGGTTCCCCATTAGACTGGGTGCTCCTTGATACTTGGCTGATTTGTCACAAAAAAGTGATTTTAAAGTGCTTAGCAAGGATAGCAGATGATTCAGGAAAATAACAGCAAATGTTGTTCTTTGTCCCTCACCAGAGCTTGCGTGCTTCAAACGCGTGGAGGATCCTCGCTGTGGCAGTGTGGGGCCCCAGTGAGCATCTTCAAATGGCAGAAGACTTAAACCTGGGGAGCTCTTCAGTTTTCCCCCTGGCATTTCAAATGCCTGTTAGGCTGAGGCTACTTTGAAATTGTATCTGCTTGGTATTTGGACCATATGTTCTCTGTAAAATGGACCAAAACCCTGTAAAAGGCAGTATTTTCAAATCTATTTTAAGGGCAGTAGAAATTGTGTCATCTTGCGAAAAACATCAGTTTGGTTTCCACATTTAAAGTCCCTGTTTGGCATTTTTCTTCCTACTGTCCTTAGCTTTCTTTTTCTCTTTTCTGTTTGCCAACTGTTCTCTTTTCTAGTCCCAGTTCATAATTTGTGTTCTGGCCATGCTGTCTTTTGGCACCCATTACATGATACCAAAAAATAGTGCAAAACCTTTATTTGTTTAATTCAGTTCCTCCTGAGAGCTTTTCTTGTCCCAGTTCCATTAGTTAACTTGTGATACCTTTCAAAGGAGTGCTCCTTCACAGTATTGACTCACATTTTACTATAATATCAAAGCTTTTCTATCAAGGCAATTTGCACCTAGATCTGAGGCAGGTGCTCCTTCTCAACAGAGCTTCAGACAAAGGTAGAGAATAGGAGAATTCTGTAACAGAATTCAGTTTCGATTCTTCTCATTCCATTTCAAGTCCTGGCCTCTTTTGGTAAACTCCCAATGTGGAAAGGTTAGCAATCTAATTGTGTCATGTCTTTTATTAGTGGAGAAGTTGTCACTGGTGTTGTGCATATCAGGTGAACCTGAATATCTGTTTCCTTTTTCTTGCACTGGAATCAGTTTCACTGTAAATCCACAAGCTTCTACCTCTTGGGAATAGCCTCAGCTACCTATTTTTAAAAATGTATTATCTCTGTAAGGCTGTACATTCTGGAATTTTCAGGCAGAAGTGGAAATCCTTGCAGCATATGAATTAAACAGCATTGCTTGTTTAAACATAGTTTTCGAGTAAAAACAACAAGTTCCTAGGTTTTACAGCTGCATTCTTTTTTTTTAAATCGAGTAAGAAGGCCAAGATTTGTATTTGTTTTAGTTGCTATACAGAGAGATCTGCCTTTTGCAATCTGCTCTCCGACCACCATAGCTTTTCAGTCCCTGGAGTGAAGGAAACAATGCCCATGTGCACAGCCAGTCCCAGGGAAGTGTTCCCTTGGTGCCTGTGGGTTGGTGTCATCCTCATGAGGGCTGCTCCTGGACTTTGTGGCTGGCAAAGTCTCCATGTGGATACACAATCTGTGTGTGCTCTTGCTCCCCCAGCCTGTGGCAGGAATAAGAGCTGTTCAAATGATCAGTGAGGTAAGTCAGGGCTGAAAACCACGCCAACCCCTTGCTCCCTTGTCTCAAGGTTTTTCTAACCTTTGGGTGGGAGCCGAGTAAAGTGGTTATTAAAGTGCATTGTTGAGCACTCATATCAATGAAGGGACAAGTTGCACAAGCCTGAGATCTCCAGCCTTTCGACAGGGATTACATACACTTCTCCTGAATTCCAGTCTTAAAGATGGAAATAGTGGGTTCAGAGACTCTCCTTGTTCTGCAGTGTGGTTATGCTACTCAAAATAATTAACATTTGGTTTAGTAAGCATTTGCTAAAGTGGAGCAGCAATGTCTGTTGCACTTGATAAAAAGTCTGACTCTGCAGTGCCTGCAATAAGAAAATTCATCATTCAAGTAATTGGTAAAAATTCATCTCTAATTTTGGTGCAGATAACCATTTTTACTCTGCGATTTATTTCATTTCTACTTTTGCTTTCATGATTGATAGAGAATCACAGGAACAAGAGAAACAATCCAAGCAGAACTAATCCAACTGTATCTTTGAAAACTTTTGTCATTAATTATATGCATTTTAAACATCAAAGCTATTTTTAAAATTGCTTTAATTTTCCTTGAAAATCTGTTTTTTCCTGAGTAGACTGTTCTACTCCAGAATGATAGCAGAAACTTGGATATATTGGAGCTCCAGATTTACCTTGCTAATTCTTTGTTTGTTCAGTTGTCAGTTGTAATGGTATTTTTCTCACAATCTCTCCTCTAGCATCAAGTTAAAAGCTTATATGCTAAAATATTCTTTGAGCAAGTACACTTCTCCAGCATTTCATCTATTTAACCTCATCACTTCCAAACTACCTTTTCTGATCTCACTAATGGGCTGTGCTGGACTGTGTTACATGCATCCACATTATCACAAAGACTAGCTGGTAAGGATTCTCCTCATGGACAACAGGAAAGACAAAGAATGTTCAGCTTTTGTCCTGTGTGGCTGTCATTGCTGATTGTGTGAAATTTGCTGGGAGTTTCTCAGACTTGCAAAGCCAGCAAGCGGGCTCAAAGAAATGAGACAGTGAAGTTAAACCTAAGGAAAATCAGAAAGCTTTTTTGGAAAGAGGAATGTGTGTGTGGGGAGTATTGGTCAGATTTTGCTCTTCCCCATTGCAGAGACACTCGGTACTGATATGCTGGTTTGTCACCACCTTGGTCACCTGGCCTTTCCAGGTCTCAGTTTCAAGCACCTTTTTAGCCCAGGTGTGTTGTCCCTCCAGTTACTATTTCAAAGAGAGAAAACTGTACCTAATAATTTCTAAGGCCTTTGAAAAGGTGTAACTGCTTCTGTCTGTTCCATGGCACAGACAAGGACCAGGTACCACCGCCCTGGCACCGCTTCAGACATTCCTGGAGTGCAGCAGCTGCCAGGTGTGCTCTTCTGGATGTGGCCCTAAAGCACTGCAGGAGCACACAGCAAAGCTCCCAAAGGCAGGAGGGAAAGGACTCTGGCCTTTCTAAATATGCCTTCACTTAGAAAACTTCCTTGGAGGGACTGAATGTAAAAACCAATTTTAGACATTAAGGGGTTGATGAAATGTGTCATTGCTGTGCTGAATTCTTTTCCTTTGTGTCCTTACATGAGGCAGGGATCTCTGTAGGAGAGACTGTCTGCTTCATCCAGTTATAAATGTCTGCAGCCTGCTCCCCCTATCCTCACTGGGAGTAGCATGACTGGCTCTTGGCTCCCTCTCTGCCTCTAGAATTGCCTCCCCAAGGATGTGATGCTCTTCACTATGAAATTACTGAAGGCACCCTGGCTATCTGGCTTGAAAAAATTAAACAACAGACAATTAAATAAGGTAATTTCTTGGTTATTACCGCAGTGACATGGCTTCAAAATCATGCAGAGTTAGTGTTTTCCTGTTTGTTTCTATAGCTGAACCCCCTCCTCTGTGAGGACACTGGAAGTCCCTCTGGTGGGTACAGCAGAGGAATAAACCTCTGATTATGTTTATTCCTGGGCCTCTGGGCTGGCTCCCAAAGAGGAAAATGGAACTGCTTACCACTTTTAAAGTGGATGCTTTTTCTACACACCTGCATGCACGTGCTCACAGTTACAGAGAGCCATGCCACAGGTGCTTCTTTCACCTGTGGCACAGTTTTGAGAGGAAGTTCCTGTACAAGTTCACTTTAGCTCCTGTAAAGCTGTCTCCTCTATAAACAGGCTTTGGTTTTTTTGACAGATAGTTGGTTGTGCCAGAAAAGGAAATTCTGGCCCCAGTTTTCACTTCCAGTGCATGTCAGATGTATATCAAGTGATGAGCCTGAGACATTGTTATTATTAGTGCAGGCTTTCCTAAGATTGTTGTTTTCCAAACAGCACCAACTACTAATGTAGGACTGGAGGGGGCAACAGAGGCCAAAAAACATGCCAAGTTGCTTTCCTTCTGATTGTCTTTCAAAAATAGCTCTTTATTGGAAGTAAAACATCAATCTTCTGACTGAATAGTTATTTTTTAAGGGTCCCTTCAAAAATGTGTTTTTGTCCTTCCTCTTTTTAATACTGCAGTCTTTTAGGATAACTAATCCTGTGAGCTGGAACGAGAACTCTGCAACGTTCAGGGCAGGTCCTGTGGCCAAAGTCCCAACAAGTGCCTTCACTGGCACAGGACCTACACACTCTTAGCCTAAAATCACTTCTTCCCAGATGTGTCCTTCAGGAGTAAGTCCTGTTTGCTTGATGATCCCATTGCCCCACTCCTGCAGTGCTTGCCCACACTGGTGGCCAGCCTGCAGGGAGCCCCTTTTCTGGGAGAGGTGCTCCTGGCCACTGACCTGCCTCACCTCACAGGGGTCATGGGTTGGCAGCACCATGTGGAGTGGTAAATCCCAGCACACAGGTTTGGAAGCAATTGTTTCAGGGGGTGTGCTGAGTCAGCCACACTGCAGCTGAGAGATTAAAAATGAAAAGTAAAAGAAGCAGGCACAAGCTCCTCTGGCTTATGAAAAGCCTGCGAGAGGGCCCACTAGCAGATGCAAACAAACCTTTGCACAGCTTCCATCTTGTGCTCATTAGAGAACTCTGACATGTTCTTCATTGTTCATTTCAGGTTAGAGGCTTCACATGGACAACCACATACTGCAAGGCTGAGCTTTGGCAACAGCAAGGGTTAATCAAAACATGTTTTGGGTGCCAGGTTATAATGCAACTTCATCTCATGCCTGACCCAAACCAAGAAGCTGCTGTTGCACAGGAGACATCGTCCCTCTGTTTGCTTTGCTCCTGTTATGTCTGGTTAGTGTGAGGGTGAGCCAGACCAGCCCACCATGCTCATGGCCTTTACTTTTGGGGGTGTCTTTTCACTGCAGAGGAGGCAGTGGGGAGGCGATGTGAGCCCATTTCAGAAATAGACAGCACTTAGGTGAGTTGGATGAGAACCTGCACTATTGTTTCCCTCACTGTTTTCATCAAAACAAAGGCTGAAGTAGGGTGGCAGTTCCCAGCTGGGTCTCACCCACATGGAAAGTAGTTTTCCCATTCTGGCCACAGAGCACCACACTTACCCTAAGAAACCCGATGGGAAAGAGCTTGGGAGGTTTCTCTTCCCAGCAGAGATGCCTTTGCTGTGAGTAGTAACCTGATGTATTATGCTAATGATGTCTCTTGTTACATTACAGTTTGAAAAATAGAGACTGGGTGATATTAGAGATGCTCAGGAACATTAAGATGAATTCATTACAGCTGTGATGCTAATAATCTGTATGATAAAAATATACTGCATGCTTATGTGGATGTTTCTTGCTCAGAAATAATGTGGACTTTGCTCACTGTAGCTTACAAATGCACCATGAGAATTTGTAAATTGGTGTCTAACAGTAGCCTAGTCTCATAGCTCCCAGCCTTGCCAGAAAGGCCAGAGGAAAGGAAGCACAGATCACATAGGTCACAACTGAGAAGACTCAAAACAACTCTCATGGTCAACATACCTCAAAGGATATCAGCCTCACCCTGTGTTTCTTATCTAGGATCCTTATCAGACCTTGATTCCCTCTCTGTAGAGGATTTGAATGGGAAGTGATGCTATTGCACAACTATTTCCTTTCCTGGACCCAAAATGGACTTGACTTGTAGTTCTTGGCCATTATCACCACCAAACATTCAGTGCTCTCTATAGTGGGTTGCAGTTTTTGAGTCATTCTCTTGCCATAGGCCCAAATTAGGCCAATGTTAACACAGGGCTCTGGCACACAAAGGAGGGACTGTCCCATCAGTCTGACCATGCTTGTGAGACAATCCTGTCAGCATCCAGCCTTCTCTGACATTTCTAAATAGGATTTTCACTGGGAGTGATATTCTGTCATACTGGCAATCCAGCCTTAGCTACATTTTACTTCCCAGTATGCTGATATTGATGCTCTTCCCATGTTCGGGTGCTTCAGCCTCCTTTCTGTGCAAAGCCCACCGTGGATCAGTGACAAGAGCTGCCTGCATCCTGCTGTCTGCCCTCGATTTCCCATTTCCCTGGGACATGCTGAACAATGCGCTCCAGCGGCTTTTGTGTCCTGATTCCTGGAAGAAAGCATCCTCCTGAGAGCAGCTCCCTCGGCCTGAGACGCTCAGGCACAGCGACAGCTGCAGCCTACATGAAGCAGGGGTGGTATAAATAGCTTGCAAGAAGAGAGGCAGGAAAAATTACATGGTATGGCACTATGGCCAGAGCTGCAGTATTCAGGTTCAGCCTGGTTCTGCAATAAGCTTTGCCTGAGCCACCATCAGAGTCATACTGGGGGGGAAGGACCGAAAATTTCCAGTTTGTCTCATTTGGTAAAATTCGTGTTTTTAAGTAGTTTGCAGAAATTTTACTGTGGTGCCAGTGACTGTGAGTGTTTGAGCTTTATCTTAGTGACTGACTTAGAAAAAGAAAAAAGCCTGTATATACTGCAAGTCAGGAACCCTGGATTTGCCCAGCTTTACTCATTAGGCTCTGGCAAGGGCCTTACTCCATGTGGCATGTAGCATTCGGGAACCCTTCTTCCTTTTTGCGGGACAGCTTCAAAAGGGGGTGTTTTCTCCCCAACTCCTCTCCTTACCCTGCTGATTGAGAGCCTGTCTTTGTGCTGAGGGAGCTCTAAGTCCAAACACTCCCAGCCCAGATGAGACAAGACCTGAACTATCTCATCAGCTGAGTGGAGGCTGTAATTTCTGGGATGGTGTAGCTTAGCTGGCATGACCTGGGCACATTTGCACATCAAGCCTGAAGGGACTGCAGCAAAATAGTGCTTCAGTTTTCAGGACAGGAACTGAGAGTCTAACAGTCCCAACGTGAGCATCTTCAGCTGTGTGTGGTGCTTTGTTTATAGGACACACAAACTCCCCTACTGACCAGGAGATGCTCAGTGATTTTTAGTGCTTCAAGCCTGATAACCCCCTGGAAGTACAGGACTCATGAATAGTCACCTACATTTGCTGGGTTTTCCTGGTGGATTCAGCTGGGTGCCACTGATGCCTGCAGATTACCATCCAGGAGAGAGGAAAATTTGTTAACTAAACCCTAAACCTTGGGCAGGGAGTGGAAGTGGCATTGCATTTCACTGTTTGCATGAAACAAATCCACAGGCTGACAGAGTTAAGAGGTTTCATTAGTTGATGTTTGGATATGAGCAATAGCAACCCTCGCCCATGACCTCAGCGTGGAAACAGCAGCAAGTGCTTGGCTGAGGCTTCCCTTGTGCCCCCAAAGGGTGGTACCTGCCAGGCTGAGCCACCTCACTCACCATGACCAGCTCACTGCCCCACAGCCAGAGGTGGACAGCCTGGGGAAGGGGTGCTACTCACTGGTAGCCACAGCTGGTGATGACCTGTGCTGTCTCTGCTCTGCACAGATCACTAGGTCACAGGGACACACAGCTTTTGCAGCCAAAACTATACCGAGGCCATCCCTTAACAACAAAGCTCTTACACTGCTTTTACTGCTGCAATGGCTGGAGATTGGGCACCTTCTCTACCACCAGAGCTGCAAAGTGGTGCATAGCAAAGCTGTCCCACAGAGGGACAGCTGCTAAATGTGAGCTGACCCAGCTGTTGTGAAAGACTTTTCTGGGTGTCACTCTGTACATACACTTATCCCTGAATGATGTTCTACAAGACACATTTACATCCTTCTTGGCTGGCATGGCTTGGCTGCTGGCTGACTGCTGCCTTGGAAATACAAGCTTGAGATCTTAAGCTGAATCTTAAGAAGAACAATATATAGCATCCTAGAGAAACCAGTGTGACACAGCAAAGCCTATCCACCAACTAGACCTGAGCAATTAAATACCTATGAATGAATGTGAGAATAAACAGCTCAGCTATTGCCTGGGTCTTAGCTGAATGCCCCAGCAACACTGGCAAACTGTGTGAAGTGTGAAGGCCATGTTATGATGGTTCCAGTGACTGTCTTCAGTTTCAGATGTGCTCAATTCTGGAGCAGCCTGGAAGAATACCACCACAATGACTCCAGATATTACATGGCATGGCACTATGGCCAGAGCTCCTGAGAAGAGCAGGAGTGAGAAAGTCTTCACCCATGAGATGCCACCAGCATCTAGATTTATTTACTGACAACATACATGCTCCAGGTTCCTTTGCACCATTTACTCCAACATCACAGGCCTCGATCACAAGCTAGGAAGTCTGAGGAAATTTTTAGATGGCAAATATGATACTTCAACTGTATCAGCTGTTCCTTGCATACACACAAAGTCCTGTTTCACTGCTCTTAGCAGAGCACTTAGGCCCTTATGTGCTCTGTATTTACAGTTTCCATGACTCTAACTAGAAACTTTATAGGATAAGATGGAGGACACTAACAACCACCTTTGATCACCTTTGACCACATTTGTACATCCACGACAACTACCTGAGGGAGCTAATGCACAGTATCCAGGCTGATACCCCTGTGTGCTTGCAGTCTGTGGATAGAGGATTACCTGGAATCACTGGACAAGGAACATGCAAGAAGTGAATTAAGCACCTCCTAGAAAAAATGCCTAAATTTCACTAGCCCTGTAGGGTGCAAGTGTGCCACACCTGGCACACTATAAACTCTCCATCTAGCTTGGTAGTGAAAAGTGTCTCTGAGATGAGAGCAATCAGCCTGCCTGATAAATGCAGTGAGATTCCATAGGTCTGCAAGGGAGCTTCCCACTGGCACAGCATGTGCTGAGGTGCATTGCCATCCCTGCCCAGCATTTCAAAGAGCTTTCTGCCATGGCTGTCATTGCAGGAGGCCACAACTGCATGTTGCCCTCTCTGCTGACAGCTGAGTATCCAATGTAGTGAAATGCAGAACATCTGCCAAAGGAATGAGCCCTTCTGAATGAATTAGCATCCAGCTGGGGTATGAGCTCGGACCCCTTGGCTGGCTGAGATCAGCTAAGGGACCAGCAAGAGTTCACAGGAGCATCCACACCTCACTTTGCAAGTGGAAGGAAGGGAGGGAGGAAGGAAGGATGGGAGGAAGGAAGGATGGGAGGAAGGAGGGAAGGAGGGAAGGAAGGCAGACTGTGTAGTGGTTTCTATCACCCTAGGCTGGAAAACAATTCCTCCTGCACACCACGGAAAGCCCACAGGTATTGGCGGGCATGCTGCTGGGAGCAGCCTCTCTGCATGTCCCTACATGCAGGTGCCACACTCTTCTGCATCACTGGAGGATGGGAACAGCAGAAAAACAAACACCCCACATCTAAGGTCTGTGTGCAGAGCTGAGCAACTCCATGTGGCCCCAGAGGTGATCAGCAGTAGCCCTTATGCACACAATGGAGGCGTTTCAGGAGAGCACAGGCAGGATCTGCAGAGACACAGCTGCCTCTTTTTCAGCCTGTCGTCTCCTAAAGTTGGGAGTCTGCTGCTGGGAGAGACCTCGGGGTATTGCATCCCTTTTGTCCATTGTGGGGCAGCACTGCCTTTTCCTTGCTGAAATAATGCAGCGGGTCCTCTGAGCAACAAGCTCTGCAGACCTTTCAAGGAAAACAGTTCTTCCCACAGGTTTGCATCTTCCTTTGCAGAATTCATTGCTCGGGCTATGGTTCAGATCATGGCCGTGGCCAATGGCTGTCTCCACTGGCTCGGTGGGAATGCTCACTGCCAGGGAGAGGAGGGAGCTCGCTGAAGTTTAATCACGTTTTGCCACTGCCATGGCCAGGAAAATACTTGTTTATGTGATCAGAAACAAAATGTTACATATATATGGTCTCATCAGCAATTAGTACCTGAGTATTGCAGACAATAACCTATTGGATGAACACAACACAAATCTCTTGGTTATGATCTCCTGGAACGCCTTTACCTCCAGGATCCTGATGTTCCTAGAGCTTGCAGGAGAGAAAGGCACCTCAGCCTGGTTCCTGATGTACTGGGGAGCTCACAAGCCCTCGGCAGTAAATGGAGCTGTGAGGAAGAGGGAGCCTGTGTGCACCAGGAATAGCTGTGTTTGGTGGGGGAGAGTTCTGTGTATTCATCATGAGCAACTCAGTGGGAGTCAGCAAGCCACAGTGGTTCACAGGAAAACGAAACTGAATGCCTTGTATCTGTGCAGTAAGTCAGAGAAAAGGGACTCAAGACAGCCACAAGCTGGGGTTAAATCATTGTTCCCCTTCAAGGATGCCAGACCTTAAATGAAGGTGGGAGCTCCATGAAAGCTTCAGGATTGCTCTCTGAGGAAGCTGCAGACTGCAGCTCTTTGATGGGTGAGGCCAGACAACAGAGTGGTGGCCAGTGGGGTCAGTAAAGGAGCTGGTCCTGGGCAATGTTTTTACCTGGCTGCCTGTAACACGGGCAAACCACCAGTGGCCAGACTCCTGCTGCCAAATCCCCACCAGATCTGTGGGGATCTTTGCAAAGCATACACTGCAACCTCCCTCTTATGGGAGAGGAAATGGATAACACCCATAGAGCTGTGGGCCAGTTTAATAATTTCTGAGAGATACACAACCTGTAATCCATCAACAGAACCTCATGTGTAGGATCTCTGTCCTGTTCTCTGTGTCTCTCTTTAACATTAGAGAGCTTTTACTAGACAAATCTTTAATGCAGCCATCTAAAACCAGCCTTCCTTAACGACTCTGCCTGTTTAAGTATCTTTTGCAGCTCATCCTCTGTCACAAGAGATGCAGTACATTTGGTTTTTTCTGCTGCAAGAACTGGCAACACACTTTGCTTCCTAAATCTTCCAAAGTAAGTTGCATGCATTCCAGACAACATGCAGAAAAGCTAAAAATAGGAAAAGCTAACCTCTGAATTTAATTTTTTGCTTTTCGTTTTTCTTCTTGGATGTGCTCCCTGTTTTGAGCAGTTGTACTTCCTGTTAGATCAGGAAAACTAGACAATAGTTTTCCAAGAGCTGGAGATTAGAGGAATTCCTAAAACAATTCCACATCCAGCAGCACAAAAATGCTGGCACTCACTGAAAAGTCACTGAAAAGCCTGCCCTGGAAGTGGCCTGGGTTGTCTCTCTCCTGTCTGCCTTCTTTACACTGATACTTCTCTTCCAAAAAAATCTTCCAAGCTGTCTGCTTTTATCTGCTCCTGCTACTTACTGAGCCTCCCTGGTTTTCTCAGGCTGTGCATCCCTCAGTGTCTTGCTCCCACTCACTGCTGAGATTAATGCTGCATAATATTCCAGAGCTATCACATTCTGGTACTTGGAGCTCATTTCGTTCTTTCTCAAATTCAAATTTAACTCAAAATTAAAAGCCCCACACAATTGAAAGCCTGTTTATCTAAGTGGATACACAGTTCCAAGAGCAAGTAGTGGCTGGAGGTGATGAAAGGTAGGCCATGTCAGATAAAATGGGTGGTCTTTTTGATGTGATGAAGGTTCTTTAATTTATTTAGGTGTAGGTATGCAACTTGTGTGAGTCAACATTCCCTGTGGAAAGCATGCTGTGAAAAGCCTGCCTAATTTGGAGCACCCAGGAGCTTTGGATTGTCCTCTGCAGGTTTCCTAACCAGGTCAGCAACAGGGCAGGGACTACAGCAGCCCAGAGTCTGGAGAATGTTAGGAGGCAGATTGAAGGAGCCATCCTGCTTCAGGGCTTTATGTTGGCAACGAGCGATCAGCTGAGGGCAAGCCTGGCTGCAGGACAGTGGTACTGTGATTCACCCCCTCGGGCTGGCAGCCAGCTAGGAAACAGCCAGGAAATCAGATTTTCACACTTCTCAGGACACAGGCAGGAGGTGGGTGAGAAACTGGGCAAATCTCAGCAGTACAGAGTCAACTGCAGAGTCTCTTGATCCATCTGTCTCCAGCACCAGCAGAGCCACCCTGGAGAATGGGCACTCTGCTTGTGTCTGTTTGCAAAGGGCTGGATCTGCCCTTCCTGTGCCCCACAAATGAACTGGAGGATTCACCTCCCTCTGCCCAAGCCAAGGGCCAGCTTCAGAGCACAGCAGCTGGCTTTACCACACATGGATAGAGGAGGCATTTTCTACCCACACTTGCACTTCCCTTTGAAACCAATGTTGTTCCTTTGCCTTTCAATGGAATCAAAGCCATGAAGCACTACAGTGGTAGTTGAAAATGTACTCACATGCTACGTCATGGAGGAGTGGGCTAATAAGGTAATGATGACTAACTCCAGGTTTCAAACTGGGGGAACTGAGTTTCCTGAAAGAGTAAATGAGGTGGCCTGTTGCTATTGAAAGTTCCTGCATCAGCCCACTTTGGTCTATGGCAGACAGGTTGCCTGACCTACAGAGAAAATGCAGATTTTTGTGGTGCAGAATGATGTTTTTCCTCCTAGGCAGGGCAGTCTCTGTGAGCTGAAGCTGATGAAATCAGCTCTGCTTCATACCTTTTGTGGGCTGTGCTTGCCTGGACAAAGCCTGGACTTCTGTGCCTTTCTGGAAAAGGAATCAGCCACTTTATTCCTGCACGTATTGAACTCAGCTGCCAGCTGCTTTCAGTTTGTTGCAATAAATTCTGACTGGAGTAAAGTCCAACAGCAACGAGGTCAAAAAGGAGAGAAGCATTCTGCACCTTGAAGAGAGCTGGGATATTTGCCAAGATCAAGCATAGTTTTTTCTCTAGCCAGTCAAGGTTCACAGAAGCTTTTCCAGATGCTGTTGTCCAATTCAGAGTAGTCTGGCCAAAAGCTATGTTCTGGAGGAATCCACTCTGGGCTGAATTTGGACATTAATTTTAGACAAACATTGAGTCCCTTGTTACAAGGAGAAAACCACTGTGCAATCTATGTNGACATTAATTTTAGACAAACATTGTGTCCCTTGTCACTGTGCAATCTATGCTCAGGCACCCACAAATACAGTGCTTTGAGACATACTGCAGCATGAGCAACCCCACCACTGATTCTCCTTCATGCTGGAGTACAGTCGTGGTGCTTTTCATTGACTTGATGGCATCCAAGCCATTCCAGGGTACAGAAACTTCAGTGGTCTGTCAGGGGGCTCACTCCACAGTGTTCCTGTCCCAATCCTGGCTACTGCAGGAGGTCATTTCTGTGCCACCAGGGCTTTGGGTCGAGGGAAGGCAGCAACGAGCAACCTTGCCCTTTGCTGTCATGGTTCAGATGCCCAGCCTGGACCACTGGCTCCAGGCTTGAGGAAGGAGACACCTCCTGCTTTTATGGTGAGCAGTTTTATAGTAAGGCCTCACCTCTCATTACACACTGCAGTCATTTCTGCTGCATGCTTCTGATTAACTTCTCCATAGTGGTGAAAGCAATGAATGGCTCAGAGAAACAGTAAGAAGAAACCAGAAACACTTCTCAGTTTTTTGTGTGAAGTCTTCTGGCTCCTGTCTCATCATCCTAATGAAGCCTACAGACCCAGGACACCCTGGTGGCCAAGAATTTACAGCAATGCAACAACACATCCTGGCACTGCTCCTGCCCCATTTCCACCTGCATCCACAAAATCGGTCCTTCTTCTTCCTCTCTGCTGCCCACGGTGCCCTGCTCCAGACAATGTTAGGAAAATCATCTGCTGGCTGACAGCACTGCCTGGCTGCCCAAGGCTGCCCTGAAAGACTGGAGTGTTAGGCCATCTCAGTGTCATTTGGCAAAATAATGAGGTCTCCTCAGAAATGCATTTCAAAAGATTACCTGGGCTCGCAGACGAGCTGCCCTCTGGTCACAAACTAATCCTGCTTAGACAAAATTGAGCACAACAGCAGTGAGAAGGGATATTTCTGACTAAAACTATAGTAAAACCTGATCTGAGAATTCTGTCTTTTACACCTTTTCTAGGTACTGGATTGCTAATTGCAGTCATGTAATTCTTCATGCAACCATGAAGATCCTATCACATGTAGACAACATAGAGAATGACAAACTTTTTGTAATCCCCTTGCAGAGACATCCATCTGCCAGAGGCAGAGTAGCCATTGCCCTCACTCAGTGATGCTCAGTGGCAGCTCTCTGTGCACATTGCTCTGAGACACAGTGTCCCATTTGTCGATCAGACCACATAGAAATCAAAAAAAAGAGGTTTCAGAAGAAGGACTGCAAGTGTCCCCTGGATTTTTTACCCTAAACCTGGGTTACACCCAATCCTTCAGAAAGAGATAGAGTTATAAATAAGATATAATATATAATAAATAATTTATATAATATATATATAATTATATGTAAGATAATATATATTATATATTATAAGATATATGCAAAAGAGATATAGTTGATAACTTTAATTTTCCTTCAAAATAAGAATTTAGAGCCTCCTCTCCTAGTAATACATTCACCACACATATAGACAATTACAGGCAATGATAGTGTTTCTACTTTTCTTTTGCAATGCAATAGAATAATAGAAAGGTTTAGCTAGGAGGAGAATTGACTTCTCCATGTAAAAGCTGTCACAGTGAAAATAAAAACGAATGCAGCAAACAGCACAACTAAACAAACCCACACTGCCTCCTTTGCAGTGGGTTGAGTTGCTTTGCTGTGAGGACACTTGGGCACCGGTGCCTCTGTGCAGGCAAAGTCTTGGGAGCAGCCCCACGAGCCCAGAGGGTGCTGCACACTGCTGCCATGTGCACACGAGGGGCTGCCAGCATTTGCCCAGAACCACCCCATTTTCCACAGCTGTCTGCTGTCCACGCTGTGCCTGAGAGGCTGGAGCACTGGTGCTGGCAGCTCACCACGTCTGGGGCTCAGCAGGACAGGAGGCACAGACACCTATAACTAAGTAAGAAGGAAGATCTGCAGCTAGTGTTACCAAAGCTCCCTGCTAGCCTTGGGCGAATGTGTCCTGTAAACACAAGAGGGAAAATCCAGTTTTGTTCCCTTCCCACATCAGTTTAGAGAACCAGTGATGTTTCAGTGTGTAAAAGATTAACATGTTGTAGATTTATATATATATATATATAAAATCATATGAAACTCATTCCTTATTATCTATATACTTCTGGGAGGCACCAGTTCACCAGTTTTGCCAAGGACTGCAGACAGCTTGGCAACCTTGAATTAAGGGCAACACACAAGGAATTGAGTCTGACAATCAAAAAACTCAGTCAGGGGCACTGTCACATTAAAGGCAATGAAGTCACACATTTACAAAGTGGGGGTGCCAGAAAGCTCCACCTCCTCTCGTTCCACCCCGCCTTGACCGGGTAGTGCAGGTCCAGCAGTGACTGTGCTGTTACCAGCTGAGTCCTTTACCCTTTTTCAGGGTCTGCCCTTTGCCAGACACAACATCCAAGCTGCAAGGCCCTCTCTCTGGCTCAGTGGCAGTCACTGGGAACTGCCTTGGCACAGCTCCCGACCTCCCTGCAGTCACACATGTGGAGTCACATCCTCCCTGTGGCTCATAAGCCAGCACTGCCTTCCACCCTGCTCAAAACCACGGAGTTTCCTTCCTCCATGTGCTGAAGAGAGGAAGCGCCGGCCCCAGTTCTGTTTATGAAGCATCCAGCTGTGCCAGGAGGAATGTACCCTCAGCCTTTTCCTCCTTGGTAACCTAGAATTAGCCCATTTCTCTGCCACACCCCTCAGTGCTGTCACTTACAGGAACAGGCAGAAACTTCTCCCATTTGCAAAATGGAATTAAACCATTGTTCCCTGTGTTATGCATCAATTTATTAAGCAGTAAACATTCACCTTGCAGCAAACCCAATAATAATTAAAGGTGGTCAGGTGGCCATTGCTCAGGTGTGGTCACCCAAGAGGAAGAGGTGCTAAAGGCAGGGCAGAGCTGTGGACATCTCCACATCACCCTCTGGGCCCTCAGCCCAGCTCCCACAGCTGGGGGCACTTTATTTCTCCCCTCTCCAGGAGCCAGGACACACAGAGTAAGGGATGGAACGAGGCTGAGTAACCAGGATTTCACAAAAAAATCTTAGTGATGTCCTGTAGCTTCACCAAAAGATGCAGCTAGTGGGGAGAGGCCATTCTAGGGAGTGTTTCACAGGTTCCCAAGGGAGCTGGGGCAGGTTTCAGTCCCCAGGGCAGCTCAGTGACAGAAAGACTGGAGGAGATGATCACCAAACTCTTCTGGGAAGAGGAAGGAAGGAAGTGGGAGTGCAACTTCCTACTCAGGACAGTGAGACTTGACCCCTCTTCATTTTTCCTGTGACTCAAGTGGTATTTCTTAAAGCAGCCCTCCTTCCAATGACTTAAAAATAGCAGCTACTGAAGCAGAGGAGATTGCTGACTAATGCTGTACTAGAGGATATATCTTTCTCTGGAGAATAAGTTAGTACAAGTACCAGTTTTTGGATGAGCTAAGCAGGACTGCCAGGGTTAGCCTGTGACAGCTGACCTACTGTTCCCATGCAGGCTATCTTCTAAAATACAGAAAAGACGACTTCAATAATGCAACTCAAGTAATAACTGTATTACAATCTACATTAATGACATTTCTAGGGGATCTACATTTTCAGTGGCAAAAATTGTATGGAGTTCTCCAATGAAAAGGACATGAAAAGTACCACTAGAGACCAGGGGCTTTCCTCAAATCAACTGCAACTGAACATGGGCACAGCATTTGGAAGAGCACCCTGTCATGGTGTTGTGTGCCCAGTGACTACAGCCTTTGGGAAGTCATGGCAAGGAGAGGTTCTCCTGACTGCGAAAAACCTGGACTTTATTTCCAGGCTGAATCTGTTGAGATGGATCTTCCTTGCTTTTGCTGTTCCTGTGCTCTCACCTGCCAGACTGAGGAGCTCTACCATGGCATGTTCCTGATGGGAGCACCTGCGAGAGAATGTTTGGTTTAAGCAGGGGCAAAGCTCCCACCATGGGCCAGGGCTTCCAGCACACTCACCAAGCAGATATTTCCTGTTGTGCTCATCCTACCAAGCAGTAGTCTTGGATGCACTGTATCAGTAAATATCCTCCTTCTTCACCAGGTTCCAAATTTTATATTGCTTGCAGATGTGATCAGCACAGGGGTCATGGTGACGCCCTTCAGACTATTGATAAAAGCCATTCAAGATGCAGGATCAAGGAACAGCCTCTGTAGACAGATGCAAATCCACCAGAAAAAGAGATACATACACACACACACAAAAGCACACACACACTCACACAAGCACACACATGCAGAGCACACGCCACAGTTAATGCAGGAGAAGAGGCAAGATTCCTCCTCTTGCAGATGACCCAACTGGAAACAGGCCTGCCAGAACAACAATTCCCTAGTTATGATTGCACAGGAGCTCTGTGAGTCACTTTCCAACCCACTGAACATGCTCCTCTTTGAATTATGTGTCATTTGGGGTTTTTTAATCAAAGCATTGTGTCTACTCGAAGAAAAACCCTGGCTCAAAACTAAATTTAAACACACAAGTATTTTTACCTTTAAGCACCATTAAACATTATCTCAGCAAAGAAAGGGACTCCAGTTACTTGGACAATGTTTGGCATTTATTAACCCCCTCTTCCTTAATTTTTAATGAATAATTCCATTCAGCTCTCCCATTACTTTGCCTGGACCCAACAGCCATTAAAGGATATCTCATTTATACATTTTAAATATTAGTACATCACCTTTCCTCCACTATTCTGTCATATCCCTAGTGCTCCTAGCAACACTGCAAATCAATGTCTTCAGTAATCTCTGCTCAAAAGGCTTTTGAGTGACTTTAAAAAAAAATTCCTTGTTGTCATGCTACTTTTACATCTTTATTTAACTTTCTCTACAGTCCTTGCCCTGAGTATTGGGCTAGTACCAGTGATGTAACTATTTTTTTCTTGAAAATTGTTTTTTTAAAGAATATTTCTCATTTTTCTGTACTTGGGTCTTGGAGAATCACAGAATCATTTCAGGTGGAAAAGATCCTTAAGTCCAACAGTTAACCTAATACTACCAAGTCCACCAATAAATCATGTTCCCAAGTGCCACACCCACACCCCTTTTAAATATCTCCAAGGATGGCAACTCTGCCACTTTCCTGGGCAGCCTGCTCCAGTGCTTGACAACCCTCTCTGGGAAGAAATTTTTCCTAATATCCAATGTAAACTTTCCCAGGCACGACTTGAGGCCATTTCCTCTTGTCCTATCTCTTGTTACTTGGGAGAAGAGACTGACCCCCACCTGCCCACAACCTCCTTTCAGGTAGTTGTAGAGAACAATAAGGTTTCCCCTCAGCATCCTTTTCTCCAGACTAATAGAATAATAGAATTATGGTTCAGCCTATTTTCTCTCTTTTGAGTTTCCTTTTTTGCCATCATGCTGCTGTTACAGGATGCTTCTATTTGTCACATTTCAGGTGTTGCAGGAGACTTCTAGGTGCCATCCATGCACTGGTTTCTTTCCCAAGCAGTGCCCATCCAGCACTTCAGAGATCAACAGGCAAGGGGATGCCTGCACTGGGATCTTGCCAGGAAAGGGAGAACCCAGGGTAAGAAAGAGTCAGGCTGAGTCAGCATTCCTCTGTGGAAAAACACTCTTCTGGTTAAAAATAAGCAGATCTCCCTAGGGAGAGCAAATTAGCAACCCATATCTGACACTGTTTGTCTTTCTCCTGATGGATGAGCCATTTTTTCTTCTCTTTCAGAGTAATACTTGGCTGTACTTTTCTCTTAATGAGCTTTTGGACCAAAGCCCAAAATGGATCAAAGCCCCTGGAGGGAGAGGCGGGGAAACACATGACCCAAACCTTTGCTTTTTCTCTTTTTTTCTTTACAAACAGAAGTTGCACCTTTCACTATTGAGATATTAATGTCAACAAAGGGGGTTGGTGCTTTAGTTCTGGAGCAGTGGGTGACCTATCTGCCATTTTACCACTGATGGACATCAAGCAGGAGGCTGTTGCTGCAACCCCATGGGAGAGCCCTCCAGAGAAGGGCAGAGAGGGTGTTCACTGCCAATAGGCAGCACTTGCCTTTCTAAGCAAATGCATCCCTGCCTGAGGAAACACAGCAGCTCCTGGGGGAAAAACAGAAGGAGGATTAATGGATGATTTTCTACTTCTTGTGTGACACAAGGGCCCTAGTCTCAAGGTGGTGAGAAATTGCAGCTGTTGGGAGAGACAGGAGCAAGGCAGAGCATGCAGGAGATCATGTCACATCTCTCTTCTTCCTTCCCCATGTCCCTGGAGTGTGATTAGTGAGAGTCTATGACTCCCAGCAGACAACTTTGAGATCACTGAGTGGAAAGCATCCCCAATGCCAGGAGCTGTTGTTGCTCTGACAGCCCAGTAAAGAGCCTAAAAATGGGAGAAAATGTCCTGCATGGCTCCTTCAGGGCTTGGCTGCACTTTTTGAGCCATTTTTCACCTTTTCCAATAGAGAGCTTTTCCAGGAGTCAGGAAAACTGCACATGTTTACACGTGCCTGCCATGAAACAGGGCTGAGCTCTCAATTAGGATGCTGATGAAGCTAGGAAAGGACAGGAGAGACAAAACCACATCACCCAGCAAAAGCAGAAACAGCAGTAGCTGTAAAGAGCCTGCAGATGACCCCTACCCCCCACCAAAAGCCTTGTGGCTGCTGAAGAGTGGGAGAGCAATGTGGGCTCCCTGATGCTCGGATGGGGGGCATGGCCCCCCCATTCCACAGAGGTGGGGGAACACCGTGGGGCTCTCCAGATGAGCTGCTGGGGCTCTGCCAGAGGCCCTGGGCCAGCACATGGGGTGACAGGGGATGCCAGGATGCTGCTGTCTGAAATGAGCAGTTGACAGAGGCTGTGTGTGGTGGGGAGCAGTGTGCTCTGTGGGGTGGGTAACAGAGCCTCTGGCTGCCACATGGTCTTTTCCTGGCCTTCATTCCTAGCACAGTGGGGACCAAGCATCCTCTCACTGGATTTCAGCAATTTTGCTTCTTGCTGCTCTTTCTCCTGCTCTCTGAAAGGCTCCCAGGCACAGGGTGCAGGGGGTGCCCCAAGCAGGGTGCTGAGGGCCATCCCACTCCCACACTCTGTGAGGGAACTACTGCTCATACAGCTCAGGCTTTTATTTCCAGGAGACTTCTCCTAAGGGGCAGTTGCCCTTCACTGGGTACATTTTGTGGCTACCCACAAGTGTGACTGAGCAAGAACAGCCCATGGCTGCTGCAGGCCCTGGGTGCACTGCCTGGCTTGTGGCAGGCTTGCAGCACCTCTGCTGCACAGCCCTGCTGGTGGCATATTCCAGATGGCAGCTCGGGATCAGCTGTGTGGAGCACACTCCTACAGACAGGGAAGATGCTGCCAGGCTTATTTGTTGGTGGTGGTGTGCAGAACTGTGGAACATGCACGCCTTGTTCTCCCTGTTTCCTACCTTTGCAATGCCTCTTCCCAGCAGAAGGAAACTACCGTGCCTTGTTTGTTGTCAGTGCTCCTGTTGGAGGGGGCAGGGAGCCGCACAGACTCGTGTACATAATTATCTTCCTCTTCATTTAGTTTTCTTTTTCTTAGGGCAAAATAAAGCCCATTTGAGCTGTAAGCATAGAGCTGCTTCTCATTTGCAAATCTCCTCCCACTACCCCAAAATACAATGATGTAAGGAATTTAAAGAAAATGTTAAAACCTTGCATCTGTCCTCCTCAAACATTAGCTATGTCAAGCATCTAAACAGAAAGGAAACATAATGAGGTTCCATAGAATTCAGAGTGTGAAGCACACCCAAGAGAAGCCCTTCGCACACTAATGGGCATTCCCCAGAGTTTGTGACTCGTGAATGTGTTTGGCACTATTTCTGTAGGGCAAGTAGCAGGAGGGGGAAGACAGCCACTAGCAGAGGTGTCTGCAAGCTGACTGCAGAAGTCAGTAATGCCAGAAGACTGAAGAGTGGCTAATGAAGCATCTCATTTCAGAAACGACAAGGGGAGACTTCAGGGAAGTGCAGTAGTGACCTACATAGAGCAGAAGATACAACAGACAGGCCTGGAGAGGAGAGGAGAGTCAGGAAGAGGCAGAGGAATTGTCAGGGCAACGCAGGAAGACTATAAAATAGGATGTAATGAAGTAAAAGAAAGTGTTGTTTCTACTGTGAAATAAACGAGCAAGATGCACTGTGAGATGTGCCGTAACTGATGTTTTGATTCTTCCACATAAAAAAAATTAATAACATTGAATCTGTGTTGGTAATTCAGGTCAATCACAATCAAATAACAGAGACGTTTTGTGCAACCAAAAAATGTGAGGGAATTTTTTTTGATCAATACAAAGAAGCAGAAAAATGACCCAGAATGTTTGGTTTGAGCCTCCAAAACAGCAAGGAAAATTTCTAAATAAAATATTGCTGCTAATTAAAGAGTATTTGAAAACATCTCAACAAAATACTTTTGTGATTTGAAGGGCTTTTTCAGGATTCCTGCTCACAGAAGAAATTTCGTAAAATTGAGATTCAGTTACAAATTGTGCTGCTTTACCTTACTCGACATATTCGAGAGGAGAGGGGAATGAAAATAATTAATTCAGCTGCAGCCAACAGCTGTTTGTAGAGTTGACATTGCCTATTGTCGTTCCCTAAGCAAAACAAACATATCTTGTCTCTGTTGAGTTAATAATAGTGAAAAACAAAACCAAAAAAGTCACTTATTTCTCAGCAAGGACCATGTCTGCATACGTGGTAGTTTCCTGATGAACACAGAAAATGGAAGGGAGATCTCGTGGCAGACTAAGCACTTGTTCTGTGGCAGGGACAGGAGGAGTGGCCCTGTGTCACTGTGACCACTGTCTCAACTTTCAGTGCTGGCTGAGGCTGATGAGGGGAATGAGGAGCAAGTCAGTCAAGGTGGGAGCAACTGCTTATTCTCTTCCACTATGAAATAGCAAGTCTCAAAAAAGAAGGAGCTGCAGATGGTAAAGCCTTAAATTGCCACGGCAAGCTTTGCTGGAGATGGTGCCTCTAGTGTGCTCAGAGGGAGCTGATTCACAGCAGGTCACACTTTGCCCTGCCCGACTCCTGAGCCTGCTCAGATAGTCAGAACGGCTGACAGGGGTGAAACAGAGGAGCTGGTTGAAAACACTTGATATGGCTCTAGACAGGCAGACTGATTTGCAAATTCAAAGCACAGGAAAGACTGAGAGCTATTGCAATGGATTACAAATGAGCTCGGAAATACAGGCATGAGGCACAAGGAGGGAATGTGGCTGGAGCTGAGTGGGTGAATAGCCTGACGAGTTTTCCAACTGTCTCTGCCCCTCTGCCCTACCTTTCCCTCTGCCAAGCAGATGCCTCCTTTCTGAAAACCATATTTTCTTGGCATGAATGGAGCTGGGGAAGCCAGCGACTGAGAGAACTGCTGAAGGAGAGGTCTCAACTGTTACAACAACCACTAAAGGGAAGCGTGGGTGGATAGGCCAGCAGCAAAAGGGAATGCAAGAAAACTATCTTTTCGCTGGTTGGAAATCCTTGCAATATTGTTACAAAACACAACAGTGTAGAGAGAAATCACTGTGAAATGCTTTAGCTGTGAGACTGCAGAAAACACAGCATGACTTTTGTTACAGAGGCAAAATACGAATCACATGCACGTTTGGCTTCAGACTTCATGCTGATGTTGCCATGAATTTCTGTCCAGGCTATCATGTCTGTAACACCTATAGAGACCCTTAACACCGTGGGTGCTAAACCCAACACATAACTATAGGTAGGGTCTAGAGATCTATCTACAATCTATCCCTTACAGGCTCCAGCAGCTCCCAGGAGAGGATGGATGCTCAGGAAAGAGCAAAATGAGGTGTGGACAGGACGATCTCTTTGCAGCAGCAGCCTGCTGTCTTCAGTGGGGAGCAGGTTGGGACATTTTTTGAGCTTCAGGCTGCAGCCAGGGTTTGATATCTGATAGTCCCTGACAGACCTAACCTTCCTGAAGTTGTCTTATCACTTTCTGAACTTTTGCCCTCCACAACTGTTCATAGCAATGAGTCTTACAGTTTTAATATTGGAACCCAAGTGTGGGGGAAACAGACTTCATGTTGTTTGTTTTATGTTGGCCGAGATGTAACATCATTAGCTAACTTGTATTGCAAGGGCTAGTGAATAATAATTTCCCACTCACTTTCTCCAAAACACCTGTGACCATATTAAATCTGTTAACTCTACCCTAATCATTTCTGTTGTAAAACAGTGAACCAGAGGCTGTTTGGCTCTCGGTGCAAAGAGCTGTTTCTCGTGTATCATCACCCCAGTTACCCTTGCTAGTGTCCTCTGGACCCCATCCTTCCCCTCGCCAGGCTGAAGGACCACAGCTGCAAGTAGATGCTAGTCCAGACATTAGCACCTATGAATTTATGCAAAGACTATTGAAATGCAGTTTTATGAGAAATAACAAGTGTGACTCAAAGATCTCTTCTTATGTCCTAACTCCATTTTAAAATATAGCTTAGGCTGATGGCTGAAAGGCATCACTGTTGGTTGTGAAATTAGTTGCTATTTTCAGTCCACTTCAAAACTCCCATTAGTCCAGCCAAGACTGTGCCAAAGTCCTCAAAAAACAAGAATTTGAACTGGCAGGGAGAAGAAATTGTCCCTGTCTATGCTAAGATTAAATCTCTGAATAAAGGAACCTTGAGGATGGGGAACTGCATGCATGCTGCATCTGCTCTCTTTGTGGCTAATGGGCTAATTCCTAAACCTTTTCGTAGGTGACTTATCCACCAAAACCCATGAAGAGTAGAGCTGAGGTCCCTAAGTATCATACAGTTGCTCCTAAACCCCAGCAAACCTAATTTTTTTTACAAAGCCATGGGCCTTTTCAAAAATAAAGCTTTTTCTTCAAAAAATCAAGCCATCATCTCCCTGGATATTAATACTAAGCTCACATTTTCTCCTCAGCTTCTGTCCCAGCAGGAATAACATAATCTTCATTGGTTTGCAAATTGCAAACAGCTCTTCAGCACCTACTCGAGCTTCTCAGCCCTGTTTTTTTTTTTTTTCATACTGAAACTCTTCTGGGGAAGGGATGGCAGAGAGGGTTGTTTCCCTTGAAGAAAAATAAGAAAATGTTTGCATGATAAAGCTGATGTCTGTTGCCTGGTGGTTTAAACAAAAGAACCCTACTGTGGACATTTTCTTCTGTAGTGCAGAGCAGTTTGGAAAGCTGTATAATGTGTCTTGACAGCAGTACAAATCACTAAAGGTCAAGGGCTTGGGGATTAACCACATCCCCACATAATAGGCTGATATAGAAAGGGCAAGACCATAAGGGTTCAGATTTAGAATGAAAGGTTTTGAATACAGCTGATGAAAAAAGATTTCTGGAAAGGGGGGACTACTCACACCCTTCCAGCCCTGAGGCATGCTAATAAGATCACAGTGCGGAGGCAAATACAGAGCTGTCCCCATTCTTTATCAATGCAGTCAACATCTGGCTATGGGCACCCCAGTCCTGAGATATCTTTCTCCTTTCTCCTCCAATTTTCTTTAGCTGCAGGTGCCCATCAGTCCAACCACTCTGCTCAAGATGGGCCAGCTACTGTAGGTTGTTCAGGACTGCATCCATTAGAATTTTGAGTATCTCCCCAGATGAACGATCCACAACCTCTCTGAGCAACCTGTGCCAGTGCTTGACCACGCTCACAGTAAAAAAACTGCTTTTTTGTGTTTTGAACAACTTATGCGTTTCCTTTTGTGCCACTGCCTCTTGAACTGTCAGTGGGCACTTCTGAAAAGAGCCTTCCTTCCTTGCATCAGGCATCTGTCTATCTGTACATGCTGGTAAGATTCCCATTGGCCTTCTTTAAGGATAAGCATGAGTCTAAGGAAGTTGTTATATTTTAAAATCTGGTTTAAGGTAAGCTGGTGGACTGGAAAACTCATCGCTTCAGTTACTGGGTCTGAGAGGTATATGAAACAGTGCTTCCATAGTCAATATTTAGGAGGGTTTCAAAAGGGAGCTTTTTTAGTTCTTTTACTTCAGCTTTGTGATTGTGACATGTGTCAACTGCATCATCTGAGTTTTCTCCGGTGTGCGTGCAGAGTGGTCCCAATACAACACAGTTCAAGCCTTCCCTCTTCTACACAAAAAAAACCCCAAAACCATCAGAGATTGTCTCCTGTGTTAGAGATCAACTGAAAAGAGTTTGCACCAGAAAAGCCTATTGAAATTGCTGTTCCCCCTCCCACTGATAGAAGTATTTTTCCCTGGAATCAGCAGTGATGACATTATTGAGCATCATCGGAGCGTGGAAAGGACAATGAAGCTTTCAGAGGACACTCTTTTTAAAGCTGTACTCACTGGATAATGAATAAGTTAGTGTTCTTTGCCAAAGGGCAGAGCAATTTTTGCAGCTCTCATTTCAGTAATTCTGCTATGATACTTATACTCTTGAAAAAAAAAAAAACCAACCAAAAAAAAACCAAAAAAAAACCCAAAAACAACAAATGCTAAATCAAATAAAAATACTGTAGGCTACATAAGCCTGATAAGAAAAAATGACAGGAAAGATGTCACTGAATGCCACTATTTATTAGCAGCATGGCTCCATGGAAGAATTATTGTGTAGTATTTTTGTTCCCTAATTATATGCTAAATTACATTAAATTATCACAGTAGTGCCTCATAATTACAGTTATTATGACAAACACCAAACAAATGAGTAAAGGAGTGACCTCTTTCATTTGAAAACAGCAACAGAAGTCTCTCACAAATGCCAACTTTCTGAATATGCAGCATTAGTGTCAATTTTCATTTGTGATTTGCAATTGGAAGGACTTTTTGATTAGCTTTTTAAAACCCACTGCTCAGTGAAGGTCTCCCCTGTTTAGCTTAGACAGAAATGGATAAAACTCTTCCCACTGGCTGTCAGTCATTTTCCCCTCTACTTCCAAGGCCTCCTCCTGCCATTGAAGTCCAAGGTGCAGCATTCCACAAGCATCCTGGAGACACGTCTTGAAATCTAAAATCCATATAAAAGTTCATATTATACACACACAAAAAGACACACACATACACATTTTAAAATATTTATTTATATTTGATTGTAAGTATAAACAAAATACTAAGTTGTGTCCAAAATATAAAGGTAGGACCACTGTGGATATTTTTCTTAATAATTTACGACTGCAAACCCAGATTAGAATTAAACTCCCATTTTCTTACAGTCCTTTCTGCTCTCTTCACCTGATACATGTGTTCATCAAAAATAGGATGTCCGCTTAGAAGGACTGAAGATATAATCTGTTTTGGTAACTTTCAACTTTCTCTGCTCCTTCGGAACATCACAAGATTCTCTCATTCCATACCTCATTCACAGAAGAGTTGACAAGTCACACTTACAAAAAATCAAGGAGCAACTAATCATCACTTCTGTGCAGCTCCCAGCATGGATTTACTGGACACACACAAAGCATTTTCCACTTCCATTGCACTGAATTACTGTTACTAACACAAAGCACAGTTTACTGGCAGATTTATTTCAGGGAGTTGTGAAATTCCAATGAGTAGAATAAGCATCATCATCCTTTCAAACACCCAAACACGTACCCTGAAATGGAAGTTCTTACATATTCATTCTATGCAGGCACAGAATTGCTGTTGTTTGATTGACCATTATTAACAAACACTTCCAACTTCAGCTATCCAGACAGTCATCACTGGTTGACTAAGAATATAACCTGGAGAAACAGACTCAGCACATGGAAACAAAGAGATGACCTGAACTCATCAGATGACATTTCTTAGGAAAGGTTTTGCAAAAAGAATCAACTAGATAAAAATCTAGCCAGATTGACTGATATACTTGGAAATATTATATAGTATACATGGCAGTTCTATTTTGTGTATCAGCTGGGGTTTTTCTGAGAATCAAAAATGGGATATCCTCTTATGGCTCCTTGGGGATTTTGAAATCACCAGGTAGGTGATACTGTTCCTAGTATGGAAGTTTTACTATCTACTATTTATTAGTCTGTCTCAGCTATTTATTTTAGCTGTACATTTTATCATCCTCACTCAATCTCAGTTGCTACATGTTAAAAATACATTCCTATGGCAAAAAGGTATTTTGCCCTTTTAAGGACAAAGGCAAGGGAATCAGACTCATAAATAACAGCTCAATCCAAGAGCACCCTTCACAGGTATATTGTAAGGTAGTGCAATGTAATTCTTAGGTACCTGCACATAGTGTTCAGTTTATGAGTAGTGCCTCAATGCTCTGAACTTGGCACACCAAACCACTTCTCCTTCCAGAGACAATAATTTGTAATTTCCTATTCAGAGTAATACATTTAAAGAGATGTTATTCTTGTAATGAAAGATGCTACTGAAAACACACCTGATATTTCATTATCCTAATCATGTTATGACCCAGCCATAACCCATCTAAACTCCACCTGACTCATCACTTTAGTAATTGGTTCCATCTAGTCCAGTCCTATTATCAACAACTTTTTATGAAGCATGGGTCAGAGCTGCCATGTCTCTCAACACTGTACTGCTACAGGGTTCTGATCTGAACATGAGCAGGTTCATCCTTCCTGGCCTCATCCATCTATGTGGTTATTTTCAGGTCATAAACAGATTACTCCAACATGCTGTTTTGCATAACTTCTTCCAGACTGGAGTCCTGGGTTGCTGTTCTGCTAGAAACCACCTGGAACAGCTTTATACAGGGCTTGTTCTTTTGGATTTATAATTAGCACTTTCAGGTTAGTAGAACTTTATGAACTGGAAAAATTTCCCCAATCCTGTATTTTTTCAGCTTGCTGTTGCCTACATCAATTAATCTGCTCAACTTGTGGAAATAAGAAGCTCCAAAAACTTTTTGAGAATTCCTTTTCTACATCCTCTGAGGGCTTTTTTTCTGGTAGTCTGCCTTAGTCCATCCTATTTTCTATCAGATATTTTCTAAATTCTTTGTTTTGGCCTCATACTTTGGTAACAGGTAAGGATAGCATGTACTGCATTTGTCCACATGTAGTAACTTGTCAAATTATATTGTAATACTGTCAATATTGTCAGTATTTATTTGCTAAGAATCACCCATCACTAGTATCATAAAGAAAGTGGTTTGTTGTTTGAAACATGGCCAGGAATGTATTTTTGATAATCCATTTTGCAAAGCCCCCAAAAGACACAACAGCAGCCAAGAGGCAGATCCTTGGTACTTGGTAGCTGCAGAAACTTAGCAAGGGGAAAGCAGCTGTCTCATAGAGCAGAAGCCACCCCATGGAGTGACCTTGCAGGCTGTGCAGCACCCACTCCTGAGGAAACCTGCAAGTACCACGAGGCAGGTTTGTAACAGTGTCAAGGTCTGACCATGCTGTGATGCTCTGGTCACTGCTCAAGCCCAGAGACTGTTCCCTGCAGGGAAGAGCTGACACATGCCCCAGAGATGAACAGGGGAAGCTCACAGGTGTCTTGCTGCCCTGTACTCTGGTACACAACCCCTTTCTGTCATTTACTATCTTTCAGAAGAGCTGCCTGCTGTTGTTTCTTAGCCACACCAGCAGATATTTTAGGATAAAAGAATTCATTTGAGCTTACTGGAGAAAGACAAACTTCTTTGCACCAGGAACCCTCAAAGCAAAAAGCAGAATAGAGATACTCCATTTCCAGTGATTTTATGAGAAACATGTAAGTACTAATATATATACATATGACTTTCATACATAACTGTGCTGTCAAAGCCAACTGGAAGCTCAAAAAGCAAGAAGTGATTGTCTGAAAGTTGAGCACTGACAGCTTGTCAGCTGAAGCATGCTAATGTGTCTGTACTCGTGGACTGACTGATGTTTTCATAGCAGAAATGACTGGCAGAGCTTGTCCACATCTTCAGGCCTCCCAGCTGCAGCTTCTGTTCCAATAGCTTAACCAGGCTGTTAAAATCCCTCTCTCTGTTTCATTGAGGGAGACACCAATATGTGTTTAGTTAACAGGTTCTAGGCTGCTGTTACGCTGTATTCAAGGTTGTTTGGGTTTTTTTAAATCAATAGTCAAAAATGTGATGACTTGGAAATTTTCTTGTCATTCTTATAAATAATGTCAATGCATGAAGTAAGAAAACATCATTAAAGAAAAAAGAGTTTAAAACCCTTGAGAACTAGACTGTTAGATAGACATTTAATTTCCACTTTCCTGCTAAAAGTCCAAAGGATGTCGAGGGTAATCTCCCTACCCACAGACAAATGGTAGGTGAATTACACAGTAATTAAATGTATTTAAGGTTTGGAGAACATTTGTACTGGAACATCTCTGTGGACAGCAAAAACACAGAAAATTACTGTTACAGTTTAGGGTAGGCAATTATAATAAAGAAAAAAGTTTTCTTCCAATTAAAACCAGTAAGGAGGGTAGTCAGGAAGCAAAATAAACCACTCTCAAATTGCCTGGGAGACCTATTGATGTTGTAGCTGTGAGCATGCAAAGTCAGAAGCTTAGCAGGTACAAGCAGTCAGCCCTCTGTGCATGTGTGTGTGCACTCACCGTTTTAAGCATCACATCCCAAAGACAGCAGAGTCCTGCAGTACAAGGCCCTACAAACTCCATACACTACAGTCATGTAGGGCAAGCTCAGAGCAAGGCTGCTAAGGATTTAAACATTGTCCTTCTTTCTTCCAGCCCTGTTCTCACATCCCCCTCTGCCTTTACCCTTGGATTTTCATTTGTAATTGTGCAAACAGGAGGTTAAAAGCTCTCACACACTGCAGGAGAGATTTATATTCCTTCACAGCATAAGTGGCAGCAGGGGTGCTAAGCAAAGGAGCTGGCAGCTCAGGTGGCCATGAACAGGTCAGCTGGGGAATTAGAACCATGCTGCCTCGCTGAGGGCTGAGGGCTTGGGGAGGGAGAGTCTTGCTTCAGCAGGAGGAGATTTGGACTAATTTTGTGCAGCCCCTACCTATTTTATCTCTTCTTCCAAAGATCATTTCTCCTTTGGTCTTGCACAGAATGCCAGGGCAGCCATAGAGCAATGTAAAGGACAAAGAGGGACACCCAACCCTCGCACATCCTGACTGTTCTGTGCAGGAAGATAGCATTTTGACATCGGGTACAGGGGTCTACTCCTCATAGGTTAGTAGTTAGTATTTCTCACTAGTTCTCATCCCTTCATTCTGCATTCTTTTTCCTCCTGTGTTCTGTAGCTTATTCTTACTCTGTTGGACTGATTCCCAAGGAGTGGCCTCTCTGCAGCATTGTTACAGCTCTGAAATGTTAGTCACTATTTTATCAATGTTAAAACTTTCTCAAGACAATGATTTCAAAAGAACTGTCAGTCAACACATTCTCTAGAATTCTCTCTGTTGCAACAAGTCAGAAGAATAAATAAGACCTTCCATTCATGTTACCTATCTCACCTTGTTCTCTACCCAGGCCTGGAGTGAGTCTGAGGAAGCATGCCCCAGTTGTAAGGTGTTTGTGTTTACATTGCACAGTTCAGTAAATCTGTTCAGCTTCCTGTAAGAAACACCTTTGTTTGTGGTTCTTTTACAATTCTCTGAATAACGCTCAAAGCACTCTGCAGAGACATATTTGAAAGGTTCTGTTCTGATTTAACCGATGCCATTGTAAATCAAGACTAGCTCCTCTAAGTTGATTTTATGTAAGATCTACATCACATCTGCATGTAGTAGTGATAGAAACCTTATGAGTACTTAGAGGAATTAAGATACATGAAGGGTCCTATACAAATATGATAATTAATTTATTGGAGATGCTGACGCCCAAGCTATCTTGACTAAACTGAGTAGTCCAGATTAGATTCTACCCCCTTGAAATCTCTACAGATATTGCCATCAACACAATCAACTCAGGATTTCACAGCACATGTATTTACCAGGGATTGCTTGCTAAGAGGGTTTATATGCATTTTAAATCATTCTGCAGTGGTGAATAATTAATACTCAGTAAAGGTTCAGCATTACTTTCTACAAGGAGGCTGTCAGAAGCCTACTGGATTTGAAGATGCTGATCAAATATGAATTATCTCCTGTTGCAGCAGCATTTCCTATACCTGCAACAGCACAATCCAAACTCCCTCTTTCTTTCCTTGCTTCTGTGGTATCCTTACTGTGGAAAAGTGTTAATACTTAATAATGCCACTAACAATGGGAGTTGCAGATATCATGTCTTTCTCTACCAGAGGCTGCTGCTGTCAGAGTGGAAGGGGGAGACAGAAAGGAGGTGACAAGATCCTGCACTGCCCCACAGAATATAGATGCCAAGAGGGAATTTTTATCTGGGACAGTTCTTCAAAGAGAGAGGCATGGGAAATGCCATTTGGGAAATGAGAAAGGCAAAGAATAGCAATGCTTGAGAGAGGCAGGAGAATACATTAAATTCAAGCCAAATCTCCAGTAAATACTTTGCATTTATAACTGTTTTTACCCATATCTGCTTTGTCTGTCCTAGAGATACCGTGTGAGCGAGAGGAGACCTCAACTGCATGACTGTGAGCAGAGGCAAGCCATAATATTGCCAGTTTAGATGAGCATTGTCTTTTGAAGCTGAGCAGGGAACCCTTCCTTCAATGGGATTTTTTTTTCATTACCCCCTCTCTTTTACACTATTGGCAGCTTAGCTTCAGTTCTTCAGGTTCAGAAGTAATGTCTAAAGCCTCATGTTGCTCTGCAAAGTTAAACACACACTGCAAACATGGTAAAAACTCCAGAAGAAGAGTAAAAGTCATTGACTAACTTTTCATAAGACCAGAGAGTGCTTTTGTAGAGAGCCAATGAGTGATCCAAGGAGATTGCCATTCTGAGGATGGCCTCACCAGGATTTTATCCTGTAATGAAGCAGCTTTTAATCGATATGTGTCTTGTTCAAGGTGTTGCCTTTCTGATGGGATAGCCCTTTTGGAACAGCTCACTGATTTGAAATATGTGCTTTCAAGATATCCGGTGATTTTGCTTCCACTTGTGGCTCAAACAGAGCATCAACTTGAATATTTTTAAAAGCAAACATTTTATGTTTGTGTTTAATGGCATGGGAAACTAACTACATGTGAGAAGACAGAAATGACAGCCTGTCATGGGAATCTCTTTACAGCTATTGAAAATGGCAGTGCAGCACAAAATATTAGTAAACTTTCAGTGTGACAGTTCAATTGTGGATAAATGGTCATGAATGTGCCAGAGCTGGCTCACCCTGATAAACTAGACTGTTTGGATACTGGGTTAGGTGAGTGACTGAGATATGTGCTTGTGGGAGGGAAGTTTTCCAGTTGCAGCAAGAACATAAACCAGTTCGAATACCAAGAAAAATAGTGAATGAAGTAATCTATTAGTTTAATGGGATATGGTGAATATAAAATTACCAAAATATTTTTGCTTGTCAAACCACAAGATATCAGACTATTAAAATGGAATATCCATATTTCTTCACACAGACATGTCAAATATTGTCCTTTAAATACCCTAGGTCATAATCACTAGATTTAAACATCTCATTTACTTTGAATGCTTTTAGATCATTAATTCCAAAGGACACAGGTTTGCATATGTTTTATAGTTACCTTAACAAAATTAGCTATATATATCGCTTGCCTGTTTGCTTTAATCTATTTTTGTTATGCCTAAACCACAAATCTAGACTGCTCACTTCCTCTTCCTTTTTCTCAGTTGTTACCATTGTTGTTCAAGCTGACAGTACTCCAGACATTAAAAAAGCCACAAACCAGATTTGACTATTGTCCATCTAGATGGAAACTGGGGACAGCCTAAAGCTTTGATACCACCCAGGCCCCTCTTGCCCCTTGTATTACCTTTGCAGGTCCAGGACAGTTTGCTGAGACAACAAGGTTTTGGGACACAGTGAGCTGCCCTCTTAGTGCTACAAGCAGTCTGAGTGGTAATGAAGAAGTCTTCAAGCAAGGAAATGTTCATTTGGTTTGCAGCTTAAAGATTCTTAATAAAATCTGAATGATTAAAGCATTCCCACCCTCCCTATGGTACATATTTTATAATAAAAAAACTGTATCAAAGCTAAATTGGAAACCTAGAAAAGAAAGAGGCAAAGTGAATCTGTGAAGGAGTTTAGCTTATGTTCTCCACAGCATTTAGTTAAAGTTAGAACTTTGCAGGGAACAGTAACTAACAGAACTATATATTTTAATTATTAGATGCACTGACATTCTGACTTCATGAGTCTCAAGTGTACTCAGCTTGCCCTGGCTGTTTGGAGCTCACTGCTACCTAACTTGCAGATTCAGTGAGAAAAAACAAGATGTTTCTTTCTGAACCAGGTGATATTCTCTAGTAAATTTAGGTCTTTCTGTACATAAGGTGAGAGCAAAAAAAAGGAACAAAGTATAACGTTAAATTTGGCCAAGCTCTGCAAGGGGAACTCAGCACAATGATAGGGAAGCATATTTTGCCCCAGGTAAATAACAGTCAGAGGTTAAAAAATTTAGAAGTCATGATTCAGACCCAAGTAATGACTGCCTCCAAAGTCCCTACACTTAGGCCAGTTCTATGTGACTACATTTTGGGCCAGATTTGTCTTCTGAATGCTTTGCCTAGACCACTTGTGCCCTTAACTCTCTGTCAGTCAACTAATTTAGCAGGTATCAACTTCCAACCTTGCAAATCCCTCAGATCCCCAGTCATCCCTGCCCAGACCTCAGCTCTTGCTCTGTTCCCCTCTCTGCCTCTCCAGTAAGAAGCCTTGAGGGCTTTTTCACTGTGTTGTTCAGGCAAGCAAGGGCTCACTCTGCACACACATCCATGGCATCCTCCCCAGCAAGGGGGATATATGGCCTAGGGAACCTGGAATCACAGAGATACCTGTCAAACAATTCAAACATTTGGGGTGATGCCTGCTAAAAAGGCAGTGCTGTGCATGCTGAGGGTCACTGCTCAAGCTTACCAGACGAATATCCCTTCGGAGGCAGCACCAATGCCCCTCGGGAAAATGGGACAGAGGATGAAAGAGGACACACATTGTCCTATTTCTTGGCAATTCTTCTATAGAAGCCAAATCCTCACCTGATCCTACACAGAAACAGTGCAGAGAGTGGAGTGACAAATGCTCCTCAGATAGTTGGAAAAAAATAACTTATGACTAGTGCAAATGATCACAAGGGCATGCAAAATGAATTTTAGTAGTAATTTAAATATGAACTGACATATTTGCATGGTATTTCAGACACTCCCACAGAAGTGACTCTGACAATTATAATGCTAAGAAAACATCCAGGATAGAGTGAAACCAAGGATGTTCAAATATAAGGCCAAGCCAGTAGGGTCTCAGTGCCCCAAATTCAATTTGCTCTAAAGGGGATTCCACGAACACAGCATCTCCTACTGTTCAGAGATATCAGCAACATCTGAGAAGCATGATGCAGTGAGTTAGGCCAAAGTAATTCCCTTTTTCCCCCTAATTTCCTTTTTTTCTTAATTTGCTAGATTCTTCATTTATTCTGCCCTTGACTTTGCTTAATTTTTGGCTAAATTCCAGTTGAGGAATTCTCTTTGGTGTTTCTGATTTCTTCTCCTAGAAACTGAAACAGCTGTAGGTTTCTACTAGGTAGAAACCTACAGTACTGAGAATATATCTCAGAGGTATTGTAAGAAAATTACATTTGTAAAGACTGCAAACATCAGGGAAAAGGTTTACAATTTATAGAGTTTCTTTTTTATTAATCTTAAATGTATCTCGCTTTTGTGGTCTTGATTACTGCTGTCATAACACCAGCTACTTTCATTCCTACATTACGGTGTGATTTTAGTGGCTTTCAAACTAAAAGTAGTCCATAATCCTATGTTACTAGGTTACTTGGAACTGGTCTACTGGGACATATTAAATGACAAAAAAATTATGACCTACGTCAAAGGTGAATGTTATCAAATAGCAATTGCAAGGGTTTGTATTGATTTTGGGGCCAGAAAGTCTGGAGAGCTTTATATCAGTAAAACTCCAGCAAGTTCAACAGGATGCCCTTGATTTATGCTAGAATAAATGGAAAATTATTCATATCTCCAATTTATCACCTGAATAAAGGCAAAATAAACCAGAATTCACAATCCACTGTATTTTGGATCAGAGAAATCCCTGGAGCAATCCAGTCTACAGCACAGCATTACAAAAGGGAAACTATCCCTACACTGCAGACCAGCTATTACTCCAGGATCTCCTTCCTGCTGAAGCATAACTTGCTTTGCTATTGCAGGGTCACTTTTATATGTGACAGCTGATATATGAAAAGCTACAAGATCTCACTATATTAATTCTTCAAAAGCAAGTTAAAGGGATGCATAGGTCACAAACATGGATAGTTTCTATGCAGTTGCCTGTGGCCAATGTGTTGGAGAAAGTCATTGTTAGACATTGTTAGACATTGCTTCAACCTCACTCTGGTGAGAAGTGCCTCCTTTTGACTGCTGAAAGCTCCCTGGTCCTGTGAGCATGACAATCCCAAGGCCTGTGGGATCACTGGCATTCCAAGGTGTCCTGCATTTCACCTAAAGGGCTCCTCTTGTTTGCAGAGGGTCCTTTCCTGCACGTGGCTGAGGAGCTGCATGGAGCCCCATGGGGACCCCTTCAGCCTGGGGCTGCCTTCCCACCACCACTGTGGTGCTGGGCATTGGGATCCTTCCATGCTTGTTGCACAGCTGGCAGCAGTGGAAAGAACTAAATGCTGCCTTGTATTGAATGGTGAATGTTGGAGTGGGTGTTTTTTCCAAAATTAGGATTTCCCTAACATAAGCTGCCTTCTTGATTTTCTGGTTCATATCAATCGCTAACTTACTTCCTCAAACAGGTTCTGTAAGGGCTTTCTAGCAAAAACTGTGTATATCTGTATTTATACACACACACACATATATCTATACATATACACGATGCTAGTGAGAGTGTGTGGAGCAGGGCTGACATTCACCCACGCGTTGGCCGCTCCCTTCAGAGGCTGCTGCCAAGAGCCTCAAACGGTGCCTGTTTCCCCATCACCATGGCAACCCTGAGTGGGAAGCAGCATTTCCTACGAGCCTTTGCACTGAACCTCTGCGAGATGCTGCCAGGCTGGGTGACCCGGGACCAGGAGCAGAGCACACCACGTGCCAGCAGCACCCCTCAGCCTCCCACAGCTGTCCTGCTTGCCAGTCCCTGCCGTGACCTCTCCTGGGGCCCTGGGCTCCGGCACTGGCAGAGCCTGGGGCTGCTGGAAGCTTGGCAGCTGCCTCTGGAGGCTGCTGGGGATGGAGGGGCTGAGGGAGGGACCTCCAGCAGCTGTCCTGCTGCCTCCTACCTGCACTGCCTTCACCCTGACCCACCTCAAGGGGCTTTATGGTACTGGGAACAGTGCCTGGAAAAAACTCTAAGTGAATATAAAAATCCCAAACCACACCAAGCTTTTGACCTCACATTCCTAAGCTGAGCAAGACCAGACTTTCTCTGAAATAATTGGTTTCCTTGCTGCAGGTCTGGCAGACTAGCTAATTTAAGGGTAAGCCATACGTGATCAATCTGATGGCCTTTTATGATGGAGTGACTTCAACAGTCAATAAGGGAAGACTGACCCATGTCATCAACCTCGACTTCTGTAAGGTCTTTGAAACATTCCCATATGACATATCTCCTAACTGGAAAGATACAGATTTGATAGCTGGAGTATTCAGTGGCTAAGGAATTGGTGGGATGGGTGCAGATAGAGTTGTGGTCAATGGCTCTACGTCCAAGTGGAGGCTGATGATGGGTGGTGTCTCTCAGGGCTCTGTCTTGGGACTGGTGCTCTAATACCTTAATCAATAACATAGACAGACTGGGTGACCCCTTAGCAAGTCTGTGGATGACATGAGGCTGAGCAGTGTGGATGACACTACAGGACAATGGCATGCCATCCAGGAGGACCTGGATAATTCTCAGATAATCCTGGGCCCACAAGAACCTCAGGATGTTCAATAAGTCTAAGTGCAAGATGCACCTGGTCAGAGAAATCCCAGACATGAGCACAGACTGGGAGATGAACTGACTGAGAGCAGTCTTGTTGAAAAGATTTTGGGGGTCTTGGGGGATGAAAAGCTGGACACAACCCAACAATGTGCATTTTCAGTTGAGAAAGTCAACCACACCCTGGACTGCATCCAAAGCAGCCTGTCCAGCAGGCCAAGGGAGGAGATTCTGCTCCTCTGCTCTGCCTTTGTGGGAACCCACCTGGAGTGCTGCATCCACCCCTGGGGTCCCCGAGATAAGAAGGGTGTGGACTTGTTGAAGTGAGTCTGGAGGAGGGCCACAAAGATGATCAGAGGACTTGCTCAGCCTGCAAAAAAGAAGGCTCCAAGGAGACCTCAGAGCACATTTGAGCACCTAAAGGGGATCTCTATGAAAGCTGGAGAGGGACTCTTTACACAGGCAGATTATGATAGGACAAGGGGGAATGGTTTTAAACTAAGAAGGGGGATTTACATCAGATGTTAGGAGGAAATTCTTTACTCTATAAGGATGTTGAGGCCCTGGCACAGGTTTCCCTGAGAAGTTGTGGATGCCACATCCTTGAAGTGTTCCAGGCCAGTTGGGATGGGGCCCTGGGCAGCCCAGTCTAGTGGAAGGTATTCTTGCCCATGGCAGGGGAATTGGAAATAGATGATCTGTAGGTCTCTTACAACCCAAATAATTCTATGATTGTGTGATGCTATGATAATGCATTTTAAACAGTATGTAGGTTCTCTGAAGTTATTTTTTACTTCCTCCTCTTACTTCTGATTAACATCTAACAACAGTAATGGAAATTTAAAACCTTATATTTGCTTTGAAGCACGTGCACAAGCTTAAAATCTGGGTAAACAATTTATAAAAGCTCATCTACTCTCTATTATACCAACCCACATCTGTAGCCTTGAGAGTCTGATGATTTCTGTAACTGCATAAGTTTGAAACTCAGTGTGACTAGGTATAAATACATTTTTAAAAATGTAGATATTTCTTTCTTGTATGATTATGTCTCTGTGTGTATGGTCTGGTATTAGTGGGCAAAATGAGTGTGAAACGAGAAAATGCATTCTCACAGCTACCTTAGACACCATTGTAGAAAAAGCCTGCATAATATAAATTGTGGTCTGCAGAAAAATGTCCAAGCCATCCAGTGACTCAACATAAATTAACTGCTCAAAGAAAACCAACACTAGTGCACTACCTGTTCCTATCAATCCCCTTCTAAACCTTGTTAGTTTTCCCACAGAGGAATATTGAAGCTCAGCCCTTACTCAGACACTGAATCCACTCAGGAAAGAGATGCTGTGAATTCCCAGCTGCTGGAAAAAATGTTGGTTATCAGATTGTACTGGAAAATTTGGTATGAGGGAATTCAACAGCAGAACACAGATTGAAAGGATTTCATTAACTCTGTCACTGGACAAACTATTTTGTTTCTTTCCTCAGGCCTCTCCATTTATTCCTTATTTCATTAAAGTGACTACCTCAATTTCTTGCCTCTCCTTCTCCATCCTCTCCCATCTCTTTTTTGGCAAGGTCCTTCAGCACGGTCCGGACGCCCCTGCGGACCAGGCTCTCACCTCCCCTGGGGTTCTTGCCAAGGGAATATCATGCTCTATTTACACCAGCAATTACTCTCTCCTCAAACACAACTTTGCAAACATTATCTAGAACTCCTTAGTTAGAGGACAACGCTACTGTGATCTTTGCTGTACTACTCAAAACTAAGAAGAGTTCTAGAACACAAAAAATAAGGAAACAATTTCCTAGGAATTTGTGCCTTACAGTTGACGTAAGTCCTGCCTAATAGGCACAAATTCTGAGCAAAGCTGGCTCCAATTGCAGGAAATTCATGGTTGCTTTTTCCTGTGTGAATTCTCTGGTGTATGAAATTGGGGGTTTCACAATGCATTCTTTCTTCTGAGTGGAGACATTACCAGTGTCTCTCCCCCCTACTTGTATGACAAATCACATAAAGAATTCATTATACTTAAAGTCAATGTCAGCCATGTCAAACTGACTTGAGTTAGACGTGGATTAAAAAGCTAGACAAGGTGAATAAAAGACAGACACCTACCTGTCTCAACCTTCTTTTAGTTAGGAAATCCAGCTGATATCTAAGTTTGTCAGCTTGCCTAATGCATCCTATAATAGCAAAACCAAAACTTATTGGAGGTTGATGAAGGGGTTGGAGTAATGGCACTCTTGTGTTAAATTCCACTGATGCCTGAATTGTTAACCTCCCACCCAAACTTAAGCCATAATGTTCCCAACTATTAAAATATTCCTTAGGAAAAGATACAGAAGTGTGGTTTGCAATAGTGCAAATGGCTCCAAAATCATCACAATAATTTACGGATCAAAATGATCAACATTCAGTTCCTCATGCTATATTTTTATTGAGTTTGCATGACCAGGTTTGGGTAGCAGGCAGAGCTACAGGGGAGGCTTCTGTGAGAAGGAGCTGCAGCTTCCTCCACCTCTGACAGAGCCAATACCAGCCAGCTCCAGCCAAGGCTGGCCTAAGCAGAGTGGTGGAAACACCACTGTTATACTTAAGAAAGAAAAAAAGTGAACTTCAAAGGGACAGAGAGGAACTAATTGTGAATTGGGCTCACAATTTGCCTAAAAATCATGAAATTCAACAAATTATACCGCTATTTTTATGTTACTTCCTGGATTCTGAGACTCCAGCTTTTAGATTTTTTTTTTCTTTTTTTCCCTCTATAATTATGAAAGCTAAATCTCTGTCTTAAAAAAAGAAAAATTCACCAATATTTAATTCCCAAGAACTTCAGGGATGGTTTTGCCATTATATATGAAAAGGTCATCCTCTTAGAAGTCTACATACAGTAGAAGGCTCAGGAATCAGAAAGTGATTTGCTGATCAAAGATGCTTCAGCCATTTCTGAAAACAGATGTCTTATAAACTATCCTTTGGCAACCAAATTAGCTTTCAACTTCTTTCTCAAGCTGAGCAGAAAGCTAAGAACTGACCTTTTAGTCGTTTTAAGAAACCTAAATTTTAAATATTTCATCTTTGTCTTGCTATCAGAGAAAATTTAATCTCACAAATCAGATTTTAGCTCAGCAAGTCCCAATCATCCCCTGCCACTGCCATTTTACAGATGTATTGCCATTTTTTTGGAAATGGAAAATGGAGTCCTCTTGAGAGGACCCTTTTTCATCATATATTTAAGCCCGTTTCATATATTTCCTGAATAAGGATGTTCAGGAGGCACAGAGTTTGAGTAACTCTTTCATTGCAAGAGGTTTTTGCATCATTTGTTTTGAATGTAAAATATAATGAAACCTAAACAAGGACCACTGACAACCATATTTCACCAAGGTATTTGTGATGGAAATACCAAATCTATACATAGAGATTTTTTTCCTTAACTTGAGGATTGCTTGCAACTTTTTTTAAAAAGACCCTGAAACTTCAAAATTATAGATCTTAATTCTTGGCACTAGAAAAAATTTTAATACAGGTAACTGTTTACCACATCTTAACAACAGCCACACCACAACTATTTCTGTGAATACTGCCTATTTCCTGATTTCTACCCCGGTCCATTTCAATTATTTCAATTATTTTCAAGAGAGAACAAAAAAGCCAAAATAGAATATTTAAAGGCAAGATACTGTCTGGTAATAATGCTGGCTGCTTCTCAGGCAGAACAACCTTGTCATGCAGTTAGGCACTCATTTGCCTGTCATGACTTACACAAGGCTCATCACAGAAACCACACTTGGAAGGAATCACAACATTCCTAAAGGCCAATGAGATTATTAGAGCCATTTAAACTTGTCTCCTGACCAGCACAGATGATGCAATTCCATCCAGGTTGCAGTCAGTTTAGTAGCCCATGGCTACATGATGTTAAAAACACATGAGGTTATCATTGGGAATCTCTTAATCAAAGACATTTACCATCTCTAGTTATTTCCTGATTCTTCTCAAAAATCACAGATTCCAGCCTGGGTTCTTGTTTAATGCCACACAGAACAAATTGCCCTGCTGTTCAGATCTCTCTCTTTGTATACTGTGGTTAGGCTTTTTGCCTTCTGCTCTTTGTAGCAAACCACATTTATTTGGATATAAGTGATGACTCCCAAGGGTCATTTAATAACCAGAGGTCAGGTTTCAATCCTTTTTCTAATCAAGGCAAAAGACACAGGAGCAGTTGCAGATTATACTTGTCTGCTCACACCTTTGGATGTTGAGGAATTAAGGGCAATTCTCTGCATCCCAATAAAAGTCCACATTTGACTAAGCTATGAAAAGAACCAGTTATATGTGTTTAAAGTCCTTGCTTGTAAAAACGGGCTTTCTGTCTTCCTCTGTTCAATATTGAGAAGCATGGATAACATAACAGTAGTTAGAATAATACAGATCAATGAAAAAGGTATCAGAAATCTACTTGATTTTGTTGGTTTAGTGCAAGAGCACAGACTCTTAAACAGGTTTCACTGTAAGGCAAGAAGCTGTCACCCCACTTTCAAGTAACAGCATCCTTTCAGATGCCACAGTGAAAAGAATCCATGTTGAAAGGGGGGAACTGTTGTAAGAGGGATTTGCTGTAAAGGAGATTGTGCAAGCAGGCCAGGTCCAGCAGGTCCAACTAAGGAAAAAACACACTTGTCTTTCTATGAAATAAGGTCCCACCTGTAGAATTGACTAAAGATGACTTAAAACAACCACTGGTGACAGAAGAGCCATCACTGTGGCATTACAGTATTCCAACATCCACGGCTCATGTGGCAACCCCTAGTGACAGCTGGAGTGGCACAGGGACCTGCTGCAACAGCTTCAGTCTGTGCTGTGTTCTGGGCACAAATAAGCAAAGCTCTAATACTGGAGTTTCACTTCCCTTCTCCTTCCTCTCCTCTGCTGCAGAGCCCTGATAACCAGGACCCAGGCCAAAGGAGTCATCTGTGTTCAGCAGTAACAAGGACAAACCTTGTCTCCTCTTGCTGACACAGAGTGTGACCAAGAACAGCAGTGGGCTTAAGAAAAATCCCCATGAAAGCTGCATAGATTCAAGCAGAAAAATGAAGAGCGTTTTTCATCTAGCATGCATTCAGCTCCTTCAGGAGCATAACACCACACTGATGTGTTGTCAAGAGTGTGGCAGCTTCTCTGCAGAGATACTTGAGTAAGCTGAATCAGTAAATTTTATTTAGCTGTCAGCCCTTCCTTACAGCACTGTGTCAAAGCCAAGAAACAAGGCTTGATCCTCATCCGACTCTCAACAAATACTGGCTGCTGGGGCACTTTGGGCAGGCAGATCCTGAGCCAGGGTTTGGAGCAGCACAAACAAAATTAATACCATATCAACAATGCCTGGTTTTCAGAAAGAACTGAGAACATCCTAAGAAAGTAAAGCCCCTCCATGAAACTGGGCAGGAACAATCTATGGCAACAATTTTTGGAGTTTTTCAGTCTGGAAGTTTGCATACTGTTTGGTGAATTTTCAGTATTTGAATTTGGTCTTTGAGACCAAAATATGAACTCGTGTCAGTTTACTCAGTCTGAACTTGCTTTCTGAGCAACCCATTGAGACTCTCTGCTTCAAAACAAAATACAGGACAGTGATAGTCCTCCATATCTTCAGCAGGTTATCCTGCTGAGAGGTAGAAAAACAGACTGCACAGTTGCACCGGCACTTGAATCTATTTCTGGTGATTTATTTATAGGCAAAAAGGCAAGAAAACTGTACTCTTAGCTCCATTCAAAAATACCAATTGGCTATAAATGTTCCCAGCTTTCCATCAAGGGATTTTTTCCCCCACTCCCAACTGCTTGCAGTTAGTGCTATCTTGTGCTGTCTCTTTCTAGATGTACCCATTGGAAGTGTATGTTGTCAACAATGAAGAAAGCAAACACTCTGCCAGGGTGTTCTCCTCCCCTTTCATCTATTAGGAGAGAAATGCTGTTTATAGTTGGGTTAATTATTACATTCAGTGATATCCTTTGGGGGAGCAGTGATAGGTTACTACCAAGACTGTTATTGCAGATAAACCTTTAGGGCTCTTCCAATTACCCTACAGACAGAAGTCCTAGAGTGGCTCCCTCCAGAGTAGACTTTCTGAAGAATTTTTCAGATGTAAATGCCTTCATTTTGGTGAAATCCTTTTCTCACTGGACAGGAAAGTTTTGAATTTGCATCAGTTTGTTTTATGTGTTTAGCTGTTTTATGCCTCTGAACTGATGGCTTGCAACACCTAGGGCCATTTTGAGACTAGACTCACATGACACCTTGCAAAACACAGAATCTTCTGAAAATTGTTCCTGCTCAGATGTTATTTCTCTTCAGCCAAAAAATAAAGTAATTCATCGCACACATCTGCAATTTTTTATATAAGTGAGACACAGAGTTAATCTTGGCTTGTTTCAGCATCTGGATATGAATGACTTGCCTACCACAGAGCTTTTTGAGGTAGAGAAAATCATACGTATTACCAACATTAAAATCCATTTTGACTTATAGTGTCTCCAGCCCATTCAAGCAGCCTGTTATCACAACTCAACCATTCAGACACAGTCATTTCTTGCCTTCTGCTCCAGCTTTGTAAGTGATCTCTGGGAGATAGTTTTGGAGAAGAAGAAAAGCTAAGAATTTAAATCAATTTTAAGTGTCTATACATTGATCTGGCACAGGTTCAGTAGCATTTTCCTTAAGACTGACCCAGAAATATGTGATTATATAGAGAATAATTTATTACTAATAATCAAATGTTTTTGTTAGGCTTACTTCAAGCAGGTATTGGGCATATGTGTAGTGGCTGTTGTGGCTCCCAGTGCCCTGCACCGTGCCAGGGTGCCCCACCATTCTGCAGGCAGGTCCAGACTTGGCAAGCTTTTTTTAGCTAGACCAGAAAATGCTTTTTCTCCCTCCTCCATGTGCTGTTTCAGCCCAGGAAGTAGCTCAGCCCACAGGGCAGACAGCCCCTCCAGACAAATTCCATAGCCATGGCTACTGACATCCCACTCCAGCCTCTCACGTCTTGACATAACTCCCCTGCCATCTTTTTTCTTTTTCTTTTTTTCTTTTTCTTTTTCTTTTTCTTTTTCTTTTTCTTTTTCTTTTTCTTTTTCTTTTTCTTTTTCTTTTTCTTTTTCTTTTTCTTTTTCTGTTTTTATTTTTATTTTTTTAGATGTGTCAGCTAAATATCAGCTTTTTAACACCTACCTGTGTTTTTGACAAGAGCTATCATGCCTTTTGGTAGTGTGTTGTCCATGGAAACTGAGTTTTACAGATCTCTGGTTNATTTTTTTAGATGTGTCAGCTAAATATCAGCTTTTTAACACCTACCTGTGTTTTTTGACAAAAGCTATCATGCCTTTTGGTAGTGTGTTGTCCATGGAAACTGAGTTTTACAGATCTCTGGTTACAAAAGATATCTACAAAATGCACTATCACAGTAAGTTTTAATAAAAAATCAGTTTTATCAGTTTTCTTGCACAAACAACTCCTGCATGGTCCTGGCTTTCTGTCATAGGTAACCATTAATTTGAGGTTTTTTGTGGATACACCTGCTCACAGAAATCAAATACTCAGTCATTTTTTCCCCTTAGCCATTGCTTTGGGCAATTGCTTCAGCAACTTAAATAATTTTGCTCAACCAAGGGTCTTTGATGACAAATGTCGGGCAAGAACACAGAGGATGATATTATAAAAAAACTTAGGTTTTTGTGGATATGCAACAGCATCAAGCACAATTTCAAGGAGAAAATGGTTAGATGGGAACCTTGTTCCCCCAAGTAGAAAGCTCGAGCACTTTGGTGGGACACAGAGGTCCAGTGGAAGGTTTTTCTATCCTGTTAGACTAGATAAAATTATTAAAGAAAGGTTTCTGTTGTGATTTTGACAGTTATGAATAAGAAATTCACTTCTGTGAATATGCTGCGTCACTTAATTAAAGCAAGATATTTTTGTGAAAGTTTTTGTCCATGAACACTTTTCTTGAATATTCATTGATTATGAGAATGAACAGAATTTATGGGAATTAATTTAAAATCTGAATGACTATGCTTGAGAATTTTTTATTATATTCATTACCTATTTGTTATATATTTTTATTTCTAATGTTGGTTTGAATACCAAAAGATAGATGCACAGCCGCTTGCACAGCATAACAATTGTTCAGTTATTGCTCCCAATAATTATTCATGCTATATGAATTCCCTCTAGATTTATTTCTATAGTGAGTTTGTATCATTGATTTGAAAATAATTGGAAATCCAGTTGAACAGGGGCAGATTCTGCCCTAGGTCTGGTTCTGGTGTACATTTATAAAGGCACATGTGGACCAGAGCTGAGTAACTAAGAGACAAGAACAATCCCTGCTGTACCTACAATAATGATGCCTCATGAGGTCTAGAAAAGATGGCAGGGATGAAAGGAAAAGCACTAAGAGCAGAAAATATTATGTAGCATATGCTTCTCTGGAGGCTGTGGGCTGATTCAGGCTGTGGAAGCTACTCTGATATATGCCAGTAGCTTTTCTTGTCCCTGATATAGCTTGAAATCCTAAGGCACAATGATGCCTTAAGCTTCCCCCAAATCCCTCGGCAATGAAATGATTACCCTGAAGGTTCTTTGCCTCTGGAGACGAAGCATGGTCCCAGCTCATGGTCTCTGCTTTCCTTATAGCACCAGAATAATGCTCAAAAGAACTCAGCAAAAGTCCCAGGGCATTTGAGAAGATCCTAGAGGACTCTGACATCAAGTTAGGAGACAGACAAAGCTTTCTGATCTCACTCTATTAAACTGCACTGTTTCAGAGCCTGAAATAGCAGAGCAATGCCTAAGGATACTATGGTGAGGCCTCTACTGGTATTACAATGCATCAGTTATTTCAATATTTCTCAAAATATTTAAAAGACGACTAATCTCAACACAGCTTGGTTTGAAAGGGGNAAGTGGAAACATTTATATATGTGCTTTTATCTTACATTTCTATATTGCATTTATCATTATACATTTTGTCTGTTTTTCACTTGTTTCATTATCTGGAGACAAGACTACTTAGGCCTGGCTACATGAGCCTCAGATCTGGATTTGTATAAAACATAGTCCAAGGGTACTGCTGTGAGGAGATGAGAGTGCTGTGAGACTGCTTGCATTGCATTAGCAACAGCAGCAGCCAAAGGGAGTCCAGCTTGGTCTTTGTTCATTGACTTAATTTCCAGTAAAGACCCTTCCTGCAGAACAAGAATTCAATACAAAACGAATAAACTACAATAAAATACAGGACTAGATGGGGACTTCATCTGAGAATATCTGTCTGTTGCTTCTTTACCATGTAAGGTAGAGTAGTATCAGCTCTCCCAGTGCTGGGGAGGTGGCCAGAGCCCTTAGAGACTGACATGTACGTGCTGCAGACTGCTCCTGCCCTGGTAGCTCAGTGCCAGGGTGTACACATGGGATGGGAACGGACCAGGAGCCTGGGCCTGTGTATTTCTCACTTCTTTAATTCCCTTCATGGTTTTGCCACTCCTGGTGCCATTCCTGTACCATGAGTAGCTGTCCTCCCCTGCAGCAAGCAGTCACACAGTCAGGCTTTGAGCTTTAGTTTCTCAAAAAAAGAACATGGCACAGCAAGAATGAGCAGTTGAATGCAGGGCGATGCCCCACATTTTCTGAAGGACAGGGAGTGGCATTAACTGTAATGCCAAAAGAAATCCTGAAAGGACAGAGAAGATGAATTACATTCTGATATGAATAACAAAAATATCCATGGTTCTACAAGACAAGATTAAAAACGTTTTAAAGGGCAACTTCTTCCCATGTTTTTAGTCTAGGCTTAATGTTAAGCATAGAAGAAACCTCCAATATCAGCAGATTTTTCCATAGCCTCTCAATACATATTCCTATGGCTTGCCCTGAGGGAATGAGCTTTGAATGGGGCAAATCCCAGAAGAGAGTACGGGCTAGCGCCAGCTCTGCTGGAGAGCAAAAATCTTTATTCCCAAAATCAAAGGGGATCTCATTACTTATCCACTACTTCTGTCTGTATTGTTCTATTCATAACTCAAACCACCCAGTTCATCAGGTTGGTCATGCTCCCGTGGTCACATGAGCATATTGGTCACCACTTTTGAGACCTCCAGCACCCAGGGATGAACTGAACACGTTTACCAAGATTAATTGTTCTGACTGCTGTTAGTTTGTCTCTAACAAGTCACAGGATTGCAAAAAATGCAGAATGTATATTTTTACGTATTTTAGCACCCTGTATATATATAAATATATATATCTACGCATCCCCAGGCTCACTAGAGCTTCTCCCAGATGGAAGCATACACGGAGCAACACACAGACATGTGGAGCAGCCTTGCACAGCTCCTGCTTTGCGCATCTGCAGCCTTAGAGAGAAAAGAGACTGAACTCTGAGCCTGTTTCTGGGTCTGCATCTCCTGCTCCCCTGTACCTGCAGCCCATGACAGGAACGTCTGGGCACTGAGGGGGCACCTCTGAGCTCTCTAGAGAGAAGCTTCCAAGTTGCACAGTCACTTTTAAAAATCCTGGCAGGGAAGGAACGAGAAATGCAGAAACACATAAAAGCAGAAAAAGAACAGACACTGTGAGATCCAGCTGCCATACAGAAGTGTCTAGTTCTGAACTGCAAGGTTGTTTTCTGTCAAGATACTCTCCAAAACAACTATAGTTAGGACAACTGCTGTATTCTCAACAAAGTTATGCAGAACACTTTTAGTCAGCTCTCTGATTACTTCAGAGTTTATGTGGTTAAGCAAACCAAAGTCACCCAAGACCCATGCTTTATCAAGACAAAAATATCTCTCTTAAACATATATTGTCCACTGTACCACACTGATGAGTTTTCAATCTTTCATATTCTTATTCTAACAAAACCTTATAAGGGAAAGATGTCTTTTAGCAATATATAGTGGTTAAGTAACCTATCCAAGGTCATCCAGCTTCACAGCTGGCCAGGAGCATTTTGAGCATCCAAGTGAGTATTTTAATCAATGAGTTTTTGCTCAAAAAAGCATATAGACTCCTAAGCTGTGCAAAATCAGATTCTCAAGATGTAATAATCTGCAAATGCCCCTAGTTGCTGTTCTTTGTCACCAGGAATGAAAGAAGGTAAAGTAAATGTAGAATCCCTGCAACTAACTTTCCACAAAACCTGTTTTAGGATAAAGAGCTGTCCAAAGGAAAATTAGACCTATGCAGCTTCTAGGAGCTTATAGAAGCTATGGTTTTATACATTTATGGTATACATATATGGTTTTTTACATTATGTGTTGCTGTAGTAATGTTCCATTCCTGTTCAAATTCACCCCTCTGCTGAGATCAACAGCACAATAATGGTCTTTTTGAATGTTAACCCTTTGTCTTTCCATTTTAGAAATAATCTGGTAGTCCTATGCTAGATGTGCTGCACTTGTCATTGCACTTAGAACATACTGAGGGAGAAGGTAAGCTACTTTCCAGAAAAACATGGTATTTGGAAACCATGGAATTTTAGGAAGAGGAGGCAACAGCCACTTACTGGCTCATTCTACCCAGGCAGTCCTCTGGGGTGGGTTCCATTTGTAGGCAACACAACCTGTATCCTTCTACAGTCATGGACCCTCAAAATCTCTATAGCTGCCTGGCACAGCCAGCATTCCTACTCACCCTGCTTGCATAATGCATTGCTGTAATGTTGTCATTGAGCCCAGTAATAAATGCCAGAAACAGCCTCTGCTTTGCTGAGCTGCTCTAAGGGAAGAAGTTGTCTCCCCAGGCCAGCATGGAGCCATGTGTAGCCAGATCCTCTGACTGCAGGATTTCCACTGTGACTTTGATCCTGTCACAGGCAGTTCTATAACATTTTTTTTTTTTTAATTAGGTCCTGCCTGAGGTCTGTGTTTAGCTCTAAGGCCTTTTGACTGATGGGTATCCCTGCTAAGGGGTATTATTCAGGCATAGTGCTCTCCCCCTGTCATGGTGTGCACTTCTTAGTTTGGTGAGATGTGGTGCTGGGCTCAGTGCTAAGGTGTGCACTGTCCTTGTGTAGTGGAGGTAGGAATAAGGTTAAACAGAATCCTACAAAGTTTTGCATCATTCTGCTGAGGGTAAATCCATCATTCCCAAAGTAAGCTGTCCCTGATTGGTAAATATGTAAGTTAAAATACAGAGATTGGCTCAGAAAAGAAAATGATACCTTCAAGAAGTACGGGATAATTAGCAACTGGGAGCTCATAGACTTCATATACCTCCTATCTAAAACATCCTAACCTTTTGTGTTCCTTCTGTCTATGGATAGGTTTAGTCTGGAACAGCTTGTATCAACAAGGACCCTAGCATGGAGTGCTAAGAGAAGCATTTGAATCCCTCAGCAGCACTGTGAGTGTGCTGCCCGTGCACTCAGAAGCTGCCATGTTAGCCACGGATGGATTGTGTCCTTTCCACTGCTTCTGAGAGACTGGCAGACACTTGGATTCACAAGGATTACATCATTAATGTCATTCTTGGATTTTTCTCAGTGGGATACCCAGTATTCCCACTAATCCTGTCATTGGCAAAAAGCTGCAAATATAAGGCTTGTTTTACTGTGGAAGAAATGGCTGCTGCCAATGCAGGCCATGAGCAAACGTGTCAGCCCTTGGTGCTGTTCAATCTCAGAACTTCCAGGCCATGGGGGCTCATGGAGGGGGCAAAGTCCCAGGAGACCACACCTTCTTCAAAGAAAATGTTGTATTTACACGTTTCTGTTCACCACAAGTATTTCCTTGTCACATTGTCTGCAGGACATTGATATATCTGCCCACTGTGAGACTGTAACTTCTATGGTGAAGAGCAGGAGCTTTTTTTGTCAGTGATGAGCATGTCATGCTGTGGGTTGGGACAGAATATAGCAGTGGAGGTGGGTAAAACTGCCATAGGTAGATTATTACCACTTTGAAATGTGACCTGTACAGCAAATCCAATTTCTAGACTGAGAAAACTGCATTGGATATTTAATATCCTTGGGTGGTCATGACCTGTGTTGTGCATTTCATGGCTTATAAGGCTTTACTGCTGCCCCAATGTTCCTTACAGCTTCGGGTATTTGATGGTAACTGGAAGTTCAGACTCCACCTACAGCTCAGTCATTCAAGCCACAGTTTGCTGTGAATCCCATACAGCAAAGCACATCTTCATCTTCAAGAAAATGAGTAAGAATTAGAGGATCTAGTATTGCAATGTTTTACTTAAGTCAATGGAATAGCTCATGTATGATATGCAAGAACCAGTTTCCTGGGTTTCCACTCCATCATGGATTTCTTTTAGTTTTAGAGGCTATTTAGAGGCTTGTTTAGAGCCTTATTAGCTTCTTTTTTGGAGCTTCTTCCTACAAGCCATTTACCTTGTGATCCTGTTGTAAAGAATGAAGTCCAGATAGCACAATCTAATATTTCAAGGTATTTTATGTTTAAAAATCCAAGTTTGTTGCAAGGATATTTTGCTAAATTAAAATAAAAGAATAAAATACAGACCCCCTTAATAACTGAGTATGTCCCTTTCAACACATTTCTTTCTGCTTTTCAGCTGGAAAGGTTTTTCCATTTGACACACAATAGGCTCTAATTGAATTGTTGTGTAAATTACATTTCGTTTAAGTTCAACCTTGGAGTAAAGAAAGACTAAGTAACTGTCCAAATGAAGAAAGAAATTTGGAAGCTTGTGGGAAATATAATTCAATGAATAAGACCCCACTAGCACAGACACTATAGTATCATACAGGTACTGGGGCTGATTCAGAAAACTAACCAGAAAGTCAATCTCTGTCATGTATTTCTTATTGAAAAACACCAAACTTGGAGTGCAGCACGGGGGAAAAAAAGTCCCCTTTCAAACAATGAAGTCTCAGATCCCACAGTCCAACCACAATAAATTAAGCTAACAGCTTTAGAAATATATTTGAGTCTTTCATAAGGCTGTGTTACTCATAAGCTGTTGAGACAGGCTTTTTCTGAAAAACCTTTCACGAACCTGCTGCACAAGCCCTTTTCAAATAAGAAAGTCTACTTCCCTGAGGACATAGGCATTAGACAGCACTGTAAAACTGCACACTTTGCTCAGCATTATCCCCAGCCCACCAACATGTTCCTCCCCCTTCATATTTGCCTGTTTATCATCCTTTCCAGGATGTCCATGATGACAGTGGGGGATAAGGGGAGGCAGGCAGAGGCAGAGTGCAGTGCATGCTCCAAACTTGCTGTTGTTTCCACCCAGAGTTAACACAATGTTTGCTGTCAGGTAGTGCTGTGTATGTGAGGCTTTACCACGTAGAGTGGACAATGCTACTGGCAGAGGTTTAGTACCATTTATCATAACTCATTGATGTCAATGGTGAGACTCTTTCTGACCTCAGTGGAGCCAAGATTTCAATCCAGACAGCCTAAGTCTGATCAAAGGAATTCTACATGAGACAATGCCTGAATTATCAGCAGAAACTAGCTATGAATCTCTCTTGAACAGATGAAAGAAACAGTGAAAATATTTGGATCAATGCCTACAAAGGAAAGGGTTTGGTCTTGCACTCTGCAGACTGGGAATTCATTAATTTCCACTCAATACTGAGAAAATAATCATTGGGTGGCATTTGGCAGATTGTTTAACCTCCATCTAATACAAGTTTTCCAGCAATAAAGTGGGAATTGTGCAATCTGAGTACATAATCTACAGCTCTGAGGACTAACAACAGGACTTGAACCAGACCTGGTGTAGGGGAAGGGCTACATGGGATTTCTTCAAACCATGTCTTTAGTTAGTACCATGCCGTTGAGATACAAGTTTTGCAGAAGATATATAAATACCTGTACATTTCAATTTGTAGAGAAGGCAGCTCTGCATATATCCAATATTGGAAAGAATTCAGGCACCATTATGTTAGCATCATTACATCACTACCTAATCTGGTTTTCATTTACTAGTTAATAAAAAGTCAAGCTGGAAAGTTCCACTTTTGCTACCATTTGCTTTCAGTCTCTTTTTGGTTCATTTTGCCAGCATAGTCTAAATGTTTGAGATTGTGTATGCAGAAGGGAATTGCAGCTGAGAAAAATATTAAAAACACCTTGACAAGTCCTGATTCATTATTAATTTTTTTTTTCACAGAACTGTCAAAAATAAAAAAGACTAAAATCCAAAGCTTTGGCTTTAAACCTCAATTTCAGTCTTTATTAACACACCAGGTACAGATTTTTGCAAGACAGTGGTCCATGGCCCATGGTCCACTGAAATGAAAGCTTTAATGGGGTTCAGATGAAGCCCTAAGCAATGTATTTTCCATGCTTTGCAATGGACACTTAGACCTCAACACTAGACAGCACTCTTGTCTTCCCAGCTGGCTTTGTTTATCAAAAAAGCCCTCCCCTTGATAGTTTAGGGATGACTGTGAATCCCACGGTCATTTTCCTTGTCATTTATTTTTTCAGTCTGAAATAGGTATTTAATCTAGTATAAAACAGACAGACTCAGTTGCTCCCAGTTACTTACTAGTATAAATTATCCTCATCTCACTGAAGTTCAGGCCTGTTTTTTCCTGCAATTACAACAGTGTGATTTTACTGATGCAAGTGGAGAGCTGCATCTGGATCACCAGTAGCCCTGCAACTGTGAAAAAGGGTTTCTCACTGATCTAAACCAAATGCAGAGCCAGATTAACACCACTGACAACGACTAGGTTATACATGCATAATGACACCAGCCACTCTGATCTACACCCTACATGTAACAATACATCTCTGTCAATTATCTTTCAGTAATGTATTATTAAAATACTTTCTATAGTATATAAAGCAGGAATGAAAACAGTGCGATGTGCAAGGGAATAAAACTTAAAGATTTTAATTAGCTGAATATTATCATGAATAGTCTTAGGAATAGATCTAGGAGAGATCCCCTTTTTGCCTCAGAGCTTTAAGCCCTCCATCTTACTCCTCTTTTGTCAACAGCAGTGAGTGAATACCCAGAAGTAGGTCAGGATTGCTAATATCCAAGGATACCATGTTTCTGTGGTTACCTTAGCACTCCCTCCCTTTCTCGCCCTCCCTCCCTCCCTGGAACCAAAGCACAGCCCCCATACCGTCACTCCACACCAGTGCTGCATCACCCACTTCAGAACTGCTGCTCCTGAATTACACCCACGCTGCCACACAGAGTGTGCACCACAGCTCCAGGCTAGCATCCAGACCTGGGATGCCTGTGGCAGGAGCTGTGAGCTGCCGGGTGCCGAGGCCAGGTGCCACACTGTGTCTGTCAGGCTGTCTGTCCTCTGCCATGCTGCATCAGCACCTTCCCCGGATGATGGACAGGAGGCAGTGCAAGAGCTGCCAGAGCTCGGTATCCTGGGATCCATGGCCTGGCTGTGCTGATGGGGCGCTGGATGGGAACAGACTGGCAAGTAGGAGGACACCCCATCAGCCCATGACACCACCCAGAGCCAGCCAGAGAAATGAAGTGTGATTCTTCTGTGTCGCTGCAGCCCTGATGCCCTCACGCGTGACTGAAGGGGATGTTTATCTTCCAGGCATTCCAGATAGGATGACATAAAATAGACTGGGGCTGTGGACATGGAAACAGAGAGGCAAAGCTTAAGGCATAAACACAAAGCAAATCAAACTGTGGCAGCTGTGTACAAAATGGGCCAGCTCTGCATTTGAAGGCGTGAGAAAGGAGCAAGCAGGCTGTGCTCAGAAAGACAGGCTTGTGAGATGTGACAACTTTAGTCCTGATTCATCATGGGGTAAATTTGCCAAAAGTGGGGCTAGGCTATGGGAACTTAAGGGCTCTGCATTGATTCACATTTGGGCAGGCTTTGTACCAGGCTTTTGTTTGTCTGGGATGCTCTTTACCAGTTTTTTGACAGGACTTATGGAGCGGTAGAAGTAAGACAAGCAGCCTGGCAACTGTGGTTCATTTTCAGTAGTCTTTCGAAGTACTGGGTCTATTAAACTTGCTGGCTCTAAATTTGGGATATTTGCCCTTATTCGTTGTTGACACCAAGGTTCATGCCAGCCAGCTCTCTTGTCAGAGGATTCAGGGAGCACCCTCAGCAATGGGAGACACACTGGGCCAAACAAACATGTTTGCAGGGTTTGGATTAGAGTTCCGGCTGGTGCATACCTGCACTGCCCAGCAGCAGATGTTTTAGGACCACATTGAAGCAACTGAATTACTGAATCCAGTCCTGATTGCAGACTTCATGTAATCCAGAAGGGTCCAGACATCATCTACTCGACACCAAGTAATTCCCAGCACTATAGCAGCCACCTTCTGACAGCCCTTGCCAAGAACTGTGTGTCAATTTTAACCATTTTAGGTACCTGCTGAGTGCCAGATTTAAGGAACCTTCCACTTTGACAAATTAGCACTTCTCTTCTGTCCAATTTTCCCTCAACTCATATAACCTTTGGATCTGCTTTCCTGTTGTTGTCAGCTCAAAAGAATACCCTTGGAAGTTAGTCTTGATTGAGGCTGCAAGCATTTTAAATTTTAATTAGTTATTCATCATGTGAATGGGAGGATCTCCAGCATTTGGGCTAAATGCTCTGCAAATGTGTAGAGATCCATCAGCTTTCTACCTATGATCTGATAACAAAGGATGTAATCAGAAAAAGTGGGTGGAATACAAAGCTTTTAGCTCTGGTGGATACACAAGCTGTTGATGGAATTCTAGGCAACAAAACACCACCAAATTATGACACAAACCATCAACTCTCACCCAGTACCATCTGCAGCGAAACAGAAAATTTGTGTTTGACCGAACCTTTGTGAAAGGAGTTTAATTGTCATCTGACAGAGGTGAATTAGAATTTCATTCAGAAATAATTCCTTCTGTTAAAAAGATAACTATTCTTAGTTTCTCTCTTAAATTTTTCTGGTCAGCTTCAGCTTACAACTATTGTTTCTTATCATGCTTTTCTCCACTAAATTCAAGGGTTCTTTAGTACCTGGTATTTTCTCACTGTGAAGTTACACACTACAATCAGGACCCTTCTCAATTTTCTTTTTGATAAGCATAAATAGTTAAGTATTCCAAGTTTTTAATAGAAAGTATTATATCAAATTATAATCCAATTTTCCCAAAATCTTTTTGGAACTCTTTCCTGCAACTTTATAATTTTTCAATATTCTGTTGAAAATATAGATGCTCAAGCATTGTCCAGCAACCCACTTGAAGTATCATCCATGCCATTTGCAAAGGAAAAATATGCACTTTATTATTCCTCTCTCTCCTCATCCAAGAATTACATTCAGACCTCCTTTAATATTAAGGTCTCCTATCTAATGAGCTGCCAAGCCAATTCTTTATGGAGTTTTATCTATAAATTGTCCAGATACACTGATTTAAATTGATGGCTAAATGACATACATTATTTGGCATCTCCAGCTCCTGAAAGTCCAGTGGTCAGTTCAAGTCATTTCTCCATCCATATGCCCATAATACACAGGAATGTAATTGTGCATGCCTGTCTGTGTGTCCTCTCTCAGTCTATTTTCCCCACCACGCCCCAGAACATTCCATATCTCTGTTTTGCAAATCAGTACATGCAATCTGTAGTGCTAATGCAGTATTTCAGTTTGCATGGTTCTGGCATCACACAGAGTCTGCGTGATTCTGCCAAGATTTCCAGAGAGAATGCTCTAGGCTGCCCATACAGAGAGTGGGGTAATCCTATCAGCCCAGGAGGACACGGTGAGCAGGGAAGGAGGCACCCTTCAGGCAGGGAAACACTGTAAGGAAACTGAACAGAGGGCAAAAATGTGTAGCAGCAACAGCAGCAGAAAAAATAGGCAGAGGACAGGCAGACAAGGGAGGATTTGCAGTGCTGGTTGCCTTTTTGTGTAAACTTGTCTTTTTTCCCCACCATCAACCTCTGTTCTTCAGCTTGTCACTTACTGTATTACCTTTTTCTCCACCCTACTTTCCCCTACAATGTCCTTTCTCTGGCTGCCTTTTATTCCCAGTTGACTCATTCTGACTTAGACTCACCCTCCCCTGTCAAAGCTCTTCATGGAAACAGCATTCCTCCTGCTGCTTTCACATCCTTCTTTTGGGTCCCATGTGTCACCCCCTTGTCCCTAGTCCTTCTCCTTCTGGGGCTTAGGGGCTTAGAATCTTTTGGGGACAGGTACTACTTGGAGCTGTGTTCACCCAGTCCCTTGTGCAACTGGGCCCCTGTGCTTGCTAATTTTATTTCAGCTGCTCTCCTAATAAATGTGACTAATCGCAATAGCACTGTGATGTCTAGTAGGAGAGACTGATGAAATAATTGTGTACTGGGGATGAAGCAGCTAGGCTGATGGTGAAGCAGAGCAGGCATTAGCTGTACCAACCTTACATAACATTGCAGGCTGAGTGAGAAGCACCCAGAAGGAACTCACTTTTATCTCACCCCTTCCTCCCCCTTTATTACAAAAAAGAAAGAAAGAAAAAAAAAGGAAAAAAATAGTTATTAGTCTTTACTAATAGTCTTTATTGCCACCACATACCTGGGTGCAGGTCCCTGGGCTGGCAGTGGGGCAGCAGGGACAGCTGCCACTCTGTGCTGGCTCAGGACTCGCTCCAGCTCTGACCCCACACGGTTTGCTGGGCACAGAGTCAGGTGTCACCATTAAAAAATGGTTCTCTGCCTTCTGATTCATGGTGGCCTTTTCCCCCATCTTGCAATGGATGTGAAATAGAATTTGAGTTTCAATATATAGCTATTGGGGGTGGGGGGCTTTCTTATCTTGTTAATTAGTTATAACCCTTGCCTGCACTGATGTTAAGTTGCTTTAGATGACTGATATCTGCTAACCACCTTTCGAACAGATTACAAAAGACCCATGAAAATGGGAATGAAGAGATGGACTGATGGATGGACGGATGAGGGATCCCTCTATTACAAGGAATGAGCACAGAAAGCTTGGATTAGGGTGAACAGCTGGTGCGGATTCAATAATCAACTGCTCTGAAAGAAAAGCCTGTTTTTTCTCATCTCATGGTATTAGAGAACAGGATACCAGAGCTGCCAACCTTACAATTGAAATCTGCCCACACAGAATAGCAAATTCCCCTTGGCTTGCATTTAAATGCTCCAGGCTCAATTATAACTCCATACAGTCTTTAATACATACATGTGGTCTGCATATTATCCTGCAAACAGAGCACTGCGCTGCTTCTCTCAGCATGTCTCTGCCTTCATTTTAACACCAAAGGGAGGGACAGGGCAGGGGGAGAGAAAGGAGGACAGAGAGCTTATCGAGTTTACAGCTGCTGCTGAGAATATTGGTTTGATTTTCACTGCTGCTCAGGATTCATTTCCACAACAGGCAGCGGGTTGGGGCAGTGAGTGTTGGTTTAGCAGACTTAGGAGGTCATTCCTCAGGACAGCCCCGTGGGAGTAGCACTCCCCTCCCAGGAGCCAGCTGGCAGCTGGGAGCCATCCTGGTGAGCTGTGGTGTGAGGAAGGGCTTTGGCACTTTCAGCTCTCAGTATCTCGACAGGAACAGCAGAGCCAGGGCAAAAGTCTCCATACAAAACATGGGGAGGCTTGTTGCCTGTTGATTTTCCCAGGTATTTTGGTGATGCTAAACATGGCAGGGTTACCAAGACTTTCTCTCATCCTATTGGCAGCAGTAGCTACAATGCAGGCCTCCTTCCTTTCATGCCAGGCCAGCAGCCAGCCCTGGGAGGCCAGCAGAGAGCCCCTTGCTTTGTTTCCACAGCACCTGAGCCTCTCAAAAGGCTGCACACCTGCCCAGGTGCCAGGGGTTCAGTGGTGATCTAGAGAGCAGATGGCCACCTGACCGTGAGGGTGACAAATGGGGCAGCAAACAGCTGCCAGGTGGGGCCATTTTTCTCTTCATTCTGTCAGATGTGAATAAGAAGTTAACAGCTCAATACATCACACTTGATCCCATCAGCCAGTCTCTCATCTTTTCAGAAAAGTGGAGGAAATATATTGGTTTTAATACCCTCGTTATTTTGAAAGATAGGATAACAACAGTGACCAGAACTCCTGTTATCACATAGTTTCAATCCATAACAGGATACTGAATATTCAAGGGAAGAGAACCCAAAATCTTGGGCTGCAGGTTTGCAGCTGACCCTATTAATAGCCGCATCAAATTCCTGTTTATTCAGTGGCCTTTTTTTTAAGGGAAAACACAGCTCATCCCTGATGTCCCTAATGCAAGGAGAAGACTGGAAGGGGCTGCATGAAAATGTGTCAGCCTGGGTCCCTCCTGTGCTTCTTGCAGAAAGGAAAGGAAGATATTAATGCAGATGATTTTGTTACATAAATACATGTTGTATCAGGGCCATTTTTAGCGTTTGTGGGGGTGTGAAGAACTTCTTCAAGCTGCGTATCTATTTCATAGGATTCAGCTGAACTGAGGAAAAGGACAGAGAGTTTTAAGGTAAACTATCAAGATACATTTATTTAAGCCCACACAATTCTGTACAGAACTCCACATGACAGAAACAATATTTCACTAGCATGTCTCTGGCCTCAGTAGTGATTTTTAATGCTTTGTAACTCAAAGACCTCCTAATATAATTGGATAAAATTAAGGAAAAATTTGTCATCAGATTTCAGAAATTGTCTGCCATTTGTCTTCAGAGAGTTTCAGTTTCTTTAAATTCCAAAGGGCTTCAACACTTAATTAAAATGAAATTTTAAAATCCAGAAATCTAATTTTTAATTTAATCTCAAAGTAATTTAAACTTCAAACAGATAATTTTCTTGTCAGGAAGGAGCCCATTTTTGAAAAAAAAATAAAATCTAGGGTAATTTCACAAATCAAATTCATAACATACAGAACTCCTCTCGGTTTCTGAGCAGTTTTCTATCATCCCTTCCACTTCCCATTCATCCCTGAGAGGTGCATGGGGCTCACTTCCCCCTTCCTGATGTGTCCATCCCTACAGAAGGCAGAGAGTGAACTATGGCCCTCAGTAGAGCTATGCCAGCTGGGAACATCTTACACCCAGCCTAAACATGGGCTCGGGTTCAGCTGAGGGGGTAGGCTCAGGGTGGCTGGGGCTGGTGAGGGAAAAACTAGATTTTTCCCTGCTTCCACACTGGAAGTGCCCAGCTACCACAGCAGCAAGGAGATCCTCTGAGGGGCTTTGGCCACAAATCTTTCCAAAAAAGAATTTTCTCATATTATCTCAGTGGCCATCTGAGAACATTTTCCTTCTGGAATGCAGTATTAGGGGACTGTGTTTTACTTACAGGAAGGTATTGAGAATGGGAAATTTTCACGGGATTAACTAGTGCTACACTTTGTTTCTCATGCTCCAAAAGGATCTGGTTGTTTTGGAATTAATTTTTAAATTTTTGAAATTTTTTGGCTTGTTGTTTTTGGGTTTTTTTTACAAAAAGTACATAAAACCCTAACATTTATAAATCATCTGGTCTTGGTAATCTGGTTAATTTCCACACAGTGCCTACACTCTGTGTTTCTCAGAGCTCACCACATCTCAGAGCTCTGCAATCCACATGGCAGATCCCAGATTGGCCACAGTTAGCTGCAAGGTGCTCAAAAAGAGATGGAGCTTAAGGAGGAGAAAGGTTACCTAAATAAGCCTAGTTTAATATATTGCACATCCATGCCAGCCTTGATCCAGAGTATTTAAAAACATGGTAAAGAGTACCAGTCTTATTTAATAAAATCAGGCAGAGAGAGGAGTCCATATTTTGGGCACTTCATCATTTTGGAGCTCAACTTTTCTGCCACAGGGGGTCAAGTTTTTCAAACCAGCATTTTAAATTCATCCTGAATCTGCTGCCACCTGTGAATTACTGCCCTAAAAGATGAATTTAAAGTCACCCTCTGAACTGGTGCTTTAAGTGGAGAAGATGTCTTGAATTAATTTCACTGGTTACAATAGTTCTTTTTGGTGATATAATGACAAGGAAGACTCAAACCCCCACTGGGCCCCATATTTATTCCTCAATGCTCCATTTGCTCATTCTGCTGATGACTTTATCTCAGATTTATTTTGGAGACACTAAACTCCAGATGAAAATCTATCCTGCTGGGAAGGGAAGAAAGGTTTAACATTATTGCTCAGCATTCATCAAAGAAGACAAGATAAATGCAATACATCATAATGATAAAGATTTCTGGGTGACCCCTTAGACTCTAGAGCACAACTTTGGTAACAGCATAGGAGGAGATTCAGGAATTCAAGAAGACTTCAGAGAGGTCATATTCTGTGGGGAACAATTAAGCTGCTAAAACTGTCTTTTACACAGGCTGACTGCCCAAAGCCACGTCTTTTTTTTTTTTTTCCTGGAGTAGGAAATAAAAATATTTGGGATATGCATCTTGAGCAAAGAGTAAAATTCATTTGCAGTAATAATGCCTTCAACATGAAAGAAATAAAACAACTGAACTCTCATCATTAAGAACAGTTGAATCTGGTTCAAAATGAGATACACAGTGGAAAGGCATCCAGTACCAGCTACAAGGACAGCTGAATGGAGAAAATAATACAGAGACAGAAACCTTTTGTTTCCATTAGAAACATAGAGTATCTCCAAAATGTTTGTTTACTTTAACTGCTTGCCACACAATAATACCACAAAAGCACTTTTCAATGTGTGACAGCTGAGACTTGAGAAGTTGCAAAACCCAAACCTCACAAAATGACTCACTGGGGCAAGTAGGTTAAAATTAACAAGACCTGTAAACAATAAAACAAATGAATTAATCCTCTTAGACTGACACTCTGCACTACAAAAGAGAAAGTAAGGAAAGTATTGAATGGAAAGAAAATGCAGTTCAATATCTGGCAGCATGTGGCTAGGAAGCAGGAAGAGCTGAGATTTTGTGAAGATTTCACTGAATTCAGTATCTGCAGCAGCAGTCCCAGCTCAGACACAAAGCCCCTAGGACTGCTGGAAGCCACCACTGTGATATCGCCAGGGCATCAGGCAGGGTCAATCAACACAGCTAAAATCTGCATATAACTACCTGTAAGTGCACAAGCCCGTTATCTTCCACCTAACTAAGGTGCCTAAGTTAGAGTCTTTGAAGCTTTTGTACCCCTCTCTAAGTAAGAAAGAGAAGTAGGATACCTCAGGCAGTGGCTTTGGCTTTGTTTCCAAGGGGCAGTTTTTGCTGGTAGCTAAAGCAATGTACTCCTCACCTCCTCCCCACGTACATCAGCACAGGTAGGTAGTTGACAGTGGAGTGATGCTGTGAAATGGGTTACAAGAAAACCCAAAAAACCCAACCAGCCAACTAGCACACCAACCAAATAAACCCCACAGAAATTAGATAAGCCTACAGTTTAGTGGGTGAAACAGGTAGTGACCTGATAATGAGGCCATTTGTTCTCCAGAGACATGTTCATCCTCTCGGGTTTAAGAATACAGAATCAAATTAAGAATGCAGATGGGCACAAAAAGTACTGAACACATTCCACAGGGCCTTTCCTCAGGGACCATGGAAGTTTGAATGCATGAACAGATACAAAAAGGAAACACTAAGAACAAGTAAATCCCAAATTCATAGTAAATTTATGAGAAGTAGAATGACCTTTACTCATCTTCCTTCATCTCTTATCCTCACAAGGGGAGAGTAAAAAAGGTTGATTTTATCATGTTATGTTAGCTCTTTTTCAACAGACACAGTGGATGCATTTTGTTCCTGTAAAGCTACTGCCAGCAAAGGTTATATTTGTACTAATGTTCTGCTTTGTTCACAGCACTGTACAAGAAGTTACATTATAAGGACACAGACACAGTATTTTTCAATCACTGTAATACATTGCATTCCTACTCTGTGAGGTTTCAATATACTCACATGTGAGTTTAGAACTGAAAGTTTCCTTAGATAAGTATCTTCCACACTTTTTTCCACATGTAACTATATTAGACCAATACCCTAAATAATAATATACATATATATATGTATAAACATGTATTATGCTTTTTTGCTAGTGCTGTACATGGTTGTGTGCACGCATCTTTGCCTGCTCAAATAGGACCTGCAGCCTAGCCTGTATTTGTTAAATCTTGCCTCACTCTATTTGATAAATGCTCCCTTTAAAATCTTTCCTCTATGACATGAAAAGTCAATGCCCTAATTTTAAGTCGCCCTTTGAAAGCGAGCCAGTATTCAGATGGATATTGACTCTGGGCCTGCTGGTTGTTCTACAGCAGTGTTTGGAAGGCTGCTGTTCTAATGAATGTGCTAACATTTGATACACACACTAAGAAAATCAATAGCACTATTTTTAAAAAGGCATGAGGCTTTACTAAGTACACTGTCACTACCCCGTTGTGCAAAATTTACTAGAAACCTCCCTATATGACTAAATTGCTGCATCTGGTTCATTTCTCGACTTGCCTGCCAGGATGCATAATACCAGACTTCAAGGACATCCAAAGTCAGTCTCTGAAGCAGAAAAAATATGGTTATTTAAGTTTGAAGTGTAAGTGGCCGTCAGTACCTGAAACTCTGGCACAAGTGTCAGTTTTTCCTCAATTCTGCCCTGCTGCCTGCACATAAGACACCTAGGGGACCCAATGGTTTTCACATCAGAAATTCCTGCTTCTGTGGTTTCTGAATGAATTGGTTAACTGTGGGCAGAGAATAAAATGTTTTTATAATCACTGTTGAATTAATTAGTCCCTGCTCTTTAGCTCCTTGTTTTCACGAGGCAAATGCACTGCAAAATTCTTTTTCTCAGCCTTAGATCTGCTCCAGCCCATCTAAGTCGCCTTGTTTTCCAAGCAGCTACTGAAAATATCCAGTTCATGTGAGTGAATAAGCTAAAAACCTGTAAGGAAAAGGAATATTTGTAAGAAGCAAACTCAGATGAAATCTAAATGCAATATATGTTCAAGGCCTTCTAGTCACACTGACTTAATTCTAGATCTGGAAATGTATCTCCCCTTAAGGAACAGATTCACTGCTATGGTGTGTAGGCATGTACTTGAACCAGGGACTAAATACAACACCAAAGAAGTCAACAATTAAGGCAAGATAGAAGATCAAACAGGTAAAAGGCTAATAGTACACTCAACTATATCTTCAGTGTCTGAAAAGTTTCAAAATTTAGGGATGTAAAACTATGTGAATCAATCAAAATTGTTACTTTTATTATTTGACTCTTCAGGGCTAGTTAATTGCCAAAACATGGCACCAGTCTCATCAGAAGGAATAGGGATTTCTTCATATGCATTTGTATATGCCTGTAGCAGACATAGGTTAGCTGAGAAAGGAGCCAAGCAGCTTCACCAGAGGAAATATTCAGATTTTTTCATGCGATCCGCATGTGCCAAAAGATGAGCTGGTGACCTTGCTCAATAGAGCTTTGGCTGGAACTCAGGAAAAAAAAGGAGAGTTTATGACTTTGGTCTTTCAGGACTTAAATGATGCTATGAGTCTCTGATTTTAAGTAAAAAAAAGTTTCTTTTTTTCTTCTCGTTTGAGCAAGAAATGACCACGATAGAAAATATATTACTTGTTTTTAAAAAAAATTACCGTATATAATTTCAACACTAGGGCTCCAAAGGAAAATAAATACTGAAATAGTCACATGGTATATGGTATCCTTCTGAAGTCCTGTAGAACTGATACAGAGAAGATAGAATATTCTTAGCAAAGATTCAGAGGATATTCATCAAATGAAATATTTGGTAATTCAAAGAATATTTTTCCCCCCCAATGAATAATGACAGGGAAACTCATTGTCACAGGCTGTTATCCACGTGGAGAATAGAATCAAATGGATTCAAGGGAAGAATGGGCACTTCAGTGGGTAAAAAGTACATCACAAGCACGAATTCAAACATAAATCATGTTCCATGCAATATTTCACCATGAGGGATTAGGAGTGAGATTCTCTTGGTGTAGATTACTACTGTTGCCCTTCTGTGCTGCTTCTTTCTTCGTCCTCCTAGATGCCTGGTGGGTGTCCTTACCAGACAAAATACCAGGCTATCTAGGTCACAGACACCAAGTGATTGCAGCAGCTCTATCTCTTCAAAACATTCTTCTCTCTTTTGAGAGAGCACAGGGTGTTTTAACAAGTGATTCTTGCTTCCCTTACAAGAGCACCGAGAGGCTCTGGGCTCCGCTGTTCTGCCAGTCGCCCACAGCAGCACAGAGACAAGCACAGCATGTGAGCAAGCCTGGCCACAGCTGCAGCAGTGCCTGCACACAGCCTGGAGCAGCCAGCACAGCCTGCAGGCACAGGCTTCAGCCTTGTGGGCATCCTGAAAACCACCAGTGTGAAAGCCTGGGCTGAAATCTCCTGCCTTGCATCCAGTGGGAGTGAGCTCAGAGCTGTGATGGTGATGCCCACTGCTGCAGCAGCCAGCTCTGGCCTGCTGTGATCCTACCTATCTAAGTGTCATTATCCCCAGTTCCAAAAGACACCTAGGATAAAAAAGGAAGTTAACTGAATTACCCAGTTTAGCCGTATATTAGGTGAAGAATTGATCCCAGTGTTCTTAGGCCCCAGTGGACTGCTTTAGCTCCACGTTCCCTCCTACAGAGACACTGTAAAATTAGACTACAGTGGCCTCTATGCATTCATAAATGTCTTATACTGGAAATGCGGAGAGGAAAAAAACTACTCTGCCCTTCACGCATAAGCAGTATCATGTAAACAGGAAAGAGTGGGACAGCAATTTCTGCTAGAGGCCTTTCTAATGAAACTGCACTTGTGAAACTACAATCCAATAAGGAATAAGCAGGAGAGCGCAGGAAACCACCTATAGATCCATGGCTCATTCTGAACCCACATTATTCAAACTAAAACAGTAACCTTATGCAAGAACTCCCAAGGCTGGTGACTGAAAAGGCATCACACACTGCTGCCATGTGAGCAATGGTCAGTGAAATGAAGGGAAGGGCATGGAGGCAGAGCATCCATGAACGTGATGGCAGGATGGAGCAGCAATGAGATCTGTAGAAAAATTTATCTGTAGTTCACTGAGCAACCACAAACATTTGCTGAATTCTTCTCCACACTCTTCTGTCTCAAAATATTTACCCTGCCTTGCTAAATAAAGTCCTTCACCAAAAAGTCAGGCTACTACTGATTGTTCTGTATCACATAGGGGTATCTAGCACACCAGTGCTATGTTAGCTTCTAGGCAGGTATTCATCAGGTCTAACCTGATAGAATACCAGCTGTTTTTTCTCTTCAGCTGACATGCCTTTCCACATAGGAGAGATTTAAATGCCCGTATTTTTGCCAGATCACTAGGCAGAATCACCTAATGCCCAGAACATGGGCTCTGCTGACTCTTTGAGCTCCTTCTGCTCCTGAGGCAGTTCATTCAATCATGATTCATTTTGAGCAGATGATTTCCACCATGCTGGACCATTTCTTCTTTTTTTATTAGATGATCCCTCCAACTACAGGGAATATTATGGCACCATGGAAAATTTTGTTATGTACATGGTTATGTCCTGCAGGTTGTAACTACCCTTCTGAATTTATGATAATCAAAGAAGTTCCAGAAAGGGAAGAACTTCATTATTTATAGGCTCAGATTTTTATGAGAAGTACATTACTGCTGATAAGTGTTTCTCTGAGATATGATACTTTACTCATTGCTGCAAGAGAACTAATCATACTGGAAGGCATTGATCTGTCTAACTCAAAATCGTTCTGATTAAAGCACTAAGAAAATGTCCTTCAGGCTCAGTTAAGACTCTTTGTAGAGTGAAACACCTAATAAACTGTACCTAAATGGGCCTACAAGAAAGATGGAGAGAGACTTTTTATAAATGCGTGTCATGACAGGACAAGGGGAAATGGTTTTAAAATAAAAAGGCAGAGTTTTAGATTAGATGTTAGGAGGAAATTCTTTACAGTGAGTGTGGTAGAACACTTGAAAATGTTGCCAGAGAAGCTGTGGATGCCACATCCCTGGAAGTGCTCAAGGACAGGTTGGATGGGACTCTCTGAGCAACCTGGTCTGGTGGAAGGTGTCCCTACCCATGGCAGGAGGTTAGAATTAGATGACCTTCAAGGTCCTTTCAACCAAACAATTCTATAATTCCATGGTATGAGATAAAAGTAGCAGCTATCCAATGCAATGGGCCAACCTCTGAGCACAGTGATGGGTTGAGCAGAGGGATTCTTTGGTCAAAACCAGCACAAGTTAGATATGTGTTTGTGTGAGGGAAAAAACAGCAAAAACTGCCCAAACAACAATGGGCCATGTTGCAGGAACACCCCCAAGGAGTCAGCAGGAAGGTCTATGGCCACAGAATACAGGGAGACTGGGGTTGTGAAAATGGCTTGGGTGTTTTTTATTTCTATTACAATTAGGCAAACAAGATTCAGAGGTCATTAGCGGTAAATAAAATGCTTTTTTTGTAGATTAAATCTCATCAGAAACTTCCAAAAGAAAACAAAAGAACAAACAAAAAACAAACATACAAAAGAAAAATTAAAGGCCCTGAATATTGCTTAGCCACTCAGAGGGTTTATGGTGCCAAAAGAACACCTGGACACAACCTCCTGCTGTGTTAGAGATACTTCTAGCTGGCAGGCCTTCCCCCGGGCACTTGATGGTGAAACAGCTGCCAGTGTAGGATACCAACCTGTCCTTAGGTCCTGTGGGATTACCAGAGCATGGGCTGCATCAGAGTGAGCAGGATGACAGCACACATCTTGTTCCACAGGCTGGTTATGGAATACAAAATCTACGGGAAGAAAAGAATGGCCCTGGGTTTGCTGTATGTGAGATGTTTTAATTTGCACAAATGCAAGTGACAGACACTTTGGAAGTTTCCACTTTGTATTCTGCTTTCATCTTAATTAGCATTAACTTATCCTTCCAACAAGGGAAAACCCACAGAACACTGATCAAGAGAAGAAAACTGCAAGAGTTCTAATAGTCCCCTTCACTCAGCTGTTAATACTGTACTTAGAAGGGTATGTTTGCAGTGGCATATCATCTCTAATGACCAGGTTTCACAGAAAGAAGTTAAATTCATCGTGGTGGCAATTAAGGAAAGCTACAGCAGGATCACACACAAGGTGAATTAAGCCACTGGATGCCTTAAATCTGTTCCCTGTAGATTGTAAGCATCACAGGGATGCTGGTTCTTCATCAGCCTGAGCCCATCTAACTGCAGAATCCTCAGGCTTGGGTATTCTCTGGCCAGCTCCTGTGAATTTGGACATTCCCCTTCGGTCTACTAAAACTGAAGGTGAATATATTTTTGCCAGTTAGGCATGTTGAAATGGCAGGGCACTGGAGGTGGTTAGTGCTGGAGCTGTTTGAGGAAAGAGAGAGGGTCCCACAGCCTGCATGTGAGGAAGAGCATGACAATGGCAACTAGCTGATACATAGCTGAGGTGTTTGTTAAATTACAGCCTGAACAGTGAAAAACAATACTTTTCTTTCTGTAAAATGAACACGCTGATGCCAACTAACAGAGCTGTGGCAACTTCTCAGGTGGCTGCCCATGACCCAAACATCTGCTGCAATAGTGTGACAGAAGAAAAAAGCAACTTGGTCTGACTAGAATCTAAATCACTTTTTTATTAACTAGCCAAACTTCTTGCAAGACGTGCTCACTTATTTTTTTTCAGAAAAACATGTAGGGGAAGACAAGAAACTCTTTTGCAAGTTGCAAAATAGAGTCACTGCAAGTGGGCACAAGTGCAGATGAAGCACCCAGGGCCAGGAAGCATTATACCCCCTGCCAAAGAACCCCTCTTTGTATTTTTAATATGTTCAAACAAGTTGCTCTCTGCAAGCTGTTTCATAGTCTAGAGGTAGGTGCAGGATTGATTGGCATACTGTGACAGTGACAGTGGTGGGGTGCAGGAATCCTGATGCTGTTGTTTTGCCTAAGACCAGCCCTGCTGAGCTTGGGAGGATCTCAAAAACGATGGGCACTCACAGCTAGTGTCCATTGCAGGTCAAGGTGCAGCTGCCCTGCAGCTCCTGGGTCCTGAGGGCATCTCCATCTTCCCCCCAACTAGTGCCATCTGGTCAGCCTTTCCATTTCCATTTAAACAGAATATTCTGTTTACAGTGATGTTCGCTACATCTGTACCTGTATTTTGGACTTTTCTGCTCCACAGAAATATTGCAGTCATCACCTAAATGAATCTAAGCCCTCAACAGTCTTCTTGGGTAGACACTGTGTCATCAGCTTTCCCTAGCAGAAGTCAAATGCTTTGAAACTGAATGCACTGCCAAGGCATGAGCATGTCTGTGGCCCAGATCAAGGGGAACCAGCCATGCAGCAGGAGGGCAAGGACTCTGCTGTGTCACCAGGGCACCTCCTACAGCCCCTGCTCCTGTGCCCCAAGGGTCAGCCCCACGCTGGCTCTGCCTGCAGACTTCAATGAGCCTGCTGAGATGTACCAGAATGGGGCTTGCCTTCATTTTGTTCTACCAAGTGGATGTAACAGCAACAGAAAAAATGCACAGAGAGGATTTTCCAGCCTGTCATCCAAATAGAAAAGGAACAGGAAAAAAGAGAAAGAGAAAGTAGAGTGACAGAGAGGGTCAAAATGAAAGCAAGCAGGGAAGATTGAGTGGAAATATACCTTTGAGTCTTAAAGGGCCCATGTCCCTTACAATTTCAGCAACTGTATCATGTAAACCTCAATCTCAGACTTGTCTGACTGCTTCCAAACCCTTCTACTCTCATTGGAAAACAATTTTGCAATCCCTCTTCTCTCAAGGCTAGAATCCTTTTAATTTCCAGCCTAATTTGATTCATAAATATATGTCCATATCTTCATATGGAACTTAAGCTACAGTCTTAACAGCTTAAGTATTTGTCCCTGATGTTAACCTCACAGTTCTGGTTTCATGCTTAGTTTAAGCTGTCTCTATGTCTGACCTGCTGCCGAACAAATATATGTTCATATATATGCTGATAACAAATATATGTACAGACATGACATTCCCTGGTTAGAAAGGTGTCCCTCTGTCTAGCAGCTGAATCACACAAACCCTCTCACAGCTCTGATTCAGGACCCTGATCCCAAGAGTTAGAAGACAGGGGCATCTTCTGCCAAAGCTTCCTCTGGATCACATCCATCATACCTTAACAACACAACCACCTCCTTCCTTCCCACTCACAACCTGCCTGGTGCAGAGAAGGGGGTGCAAATGTTGTGCAGGGCTGTTTTACAGCACCCAAACTCCCTGTACATGCTGTGACACCTGGCCTGGAGAGATATACACAGCAAATGTACTGCCCAGCCACACAGCACCTGGGATCCACGAGTGTGATGAGTCTCACACTGATGAGGAACACCCCAGCCACGTGTTCACATGCACCAAAGTTACTGAGCCCATCTGCAAATCCCAGTGAATCTTCTGGAGTTTCTGGACATCTCACTCTGGATGGAAAAGGAGGGGTTTTCCCTTGGAATATCAGAAATCTTCCTCTAAGACTACCTTTGCTTGGTTACAGAAATAAGTATTTCATAAGTAAAAATCAGGAAACAAGTAGGAAAGAAATAATACCGTTTTCTACAGTCTTAAAAATATGAAAATATCTAATAATAAAATATCTAATTCTTAGATTCAAGCTGTATTAGGGGACCAGAAGGATATATAAGTGCTCTGCTGCACGGATTATCAGATGGAGTAACCCTCAGAAGTACTGCTTGCCAACTGCATACATAAACCTGGTTTATCACATTCCCAACAAAGCAGATTATGTTTTTGTGGTGCCCTTATCCACATGTTCAATCAACAGGACTGCATTACGTTCCTCAGTGACCTTCATATTGCTCTCCCAAATTAAACAGCCGTGCATTAGTCTCCAGCTCTAGCTGAGGTACTGGCTGCAGTGTGAGTGGGGTGACCTGGGGAGGAGCTTCATGGTGACATCAAGGTCAATTATCTCAGAAGAGAGAGGAAAAGCTCAGCAGAAGAGACCTTCACCTTGAACCTGCCATGCATGCCCAGCAAGTCTCAGCCACTCAACGAGCTTTGTGCTGCCACAAGTGGCAAAGAGAAAGGGAAAGCAAAGGGCAGAGTTTCCCCAGTGCTGCTCTAATTAAGCAGTTAATTAGGTGTGAGCTGAGATGGATGTGTTGCTGCTATCTGTGGGTTTGAGGTCCTGGTCCTAGTCAGAAGAAGGGCAAAGGCACAAATTTTGGATCAGCTGGAATGAAGCTGGAAACTTATGATTTAATCTGGCAAGATTTTCTCCAGTGCTGAAGGACTTGACCAGTTTCACAGGTAATATGAACCTGTGTTATAGCAACCCATCTCCTTGTTCTCATCTGGCATTTCAAACCCTGTCAAGTCTGAGGGACTTCTGTTTTCTGGGTTTTAATCCACCTGTCTTTGGCAGCCTGTGGTTTCCCCAAGACAGACTTTAGTTCCTGGACAACCCTACTCAGAGACCCTTCCTGCTTACCTGAAGCAATGCCTAGGGGAGAGTGTTCTCTATTTTACGACATTTTATCATGCATTAAATAAAGAGGTATATATTTTAACTAAGCCAAAAATATTTAATGTTTAAGTTTGCAATTATTGATAACTATCTTAAGACAGAAATCCCTAGATATTTTAAAACTCTAACCATATTGTCCCAGCTGTGTTATCCATAGAGAATATGATACAGCTATGTAAAGCTGCTATGACTGCTAAGTGTGTTCAATTATCTCTGCTAGTTTTGTCCCCCCTCCCACACTCTCCATTCATTTCAGTGTTCACTAAATATTTTAAGCTTGTTAAGTGAGTTCATGCATGCATTACAAATAAGCACTTTGGGAAAAATTTATGGCTATTTTATCCATCTCAATATGCGGGCATGAACGTACCACTAATCTGCACAGAGCTGTGAGACACTGTCCCTTTTCCTCTTACCCTCCCCCTTCAGGAAAGAAAAAAGCCAAACTTTGGAAAACGGGTCATGCGAACACAGGGATTTCTATAGGGAGCCCGTGGAACAATGCCTGCATTCGCCAGGCATAGTGGGCTCCCATTGTCTGCTCTTTCAGCACATAATAGAGGCTTTGCCAGTGGGGAGGCTAAATGGGGAACAAATGGATGGACAGTAAAGATGATGTCGGCAGAAAGTGCAAGAACCTCCTTCTGCTTCTGTTTCTTTCAAAGGCTTGAAAGTGATAGTGTGCATAGTAATTCCTCTCCATTGTGGTGTATGTAACGTTTATATTCATGCTATGCTTGCTAAAGAAATGCTGGCTGTGGTCAGCAGAGAGGCCTGTACTCATGCCTTTATCCCAGCAGCCTCCTGGAGTTCAAACAGTATGGCATCCATGTGTGGGGAGCAAAACACCAACTCTTATGCTAATGAAGATTACAGTGAAGAATGGAGGGATGAAAGCCTGGCTGCTCACCCACTGACAGCAACTGGGGAATTTTCCTTTACAGCAGCAAAGTACCTAACTATAGTAAAGTTTCATCAAAACTTTCTTTCTCATCCATTTCAGAGGTTTCACAACTGGGCTGGAAAATTTACATGGAGATAAACCCTCTAGTCAGGCCTCAAGCAAATGTAAAAGTGGCTGTTATCTTTTTGTGAAAGCCCTAAAGATGAAACTATCAAAGCAGTGCAAATACATATATGAAAATCTATCTATTTAGAGATTGTACATATACAGAATTGCACAGAATTCAGAGAGTTGATTTATGCCAGCTGATAACTTAGATTGTGGAAATGAACACATCTTTTATCTTTGAGCACTTTTAAGCCACATATCAATTTGAAGTAAAAGAATTATTTTCTGTTAAATTCTGTGAGATGACTCAAGACATCTGTAGAAAGGTGATCAGTTCCCATTCATTTCCAGAAGACTCTTCCCCCAAGGATTTGAAGGGGCAATCAACATCAATGGCAGTTCTTCCATCCCTTCCTCCATCAGTATCCTCCACAAACTTCAAGTGGTAAGATTTTAAACACTGCTATTGCTACAAGTGAAGAAATAAAAGATCTTACTGAAGTATCCCTTTTCAGACCATTCATCAGTCCTCAGTGTATTTTTGATCTGGAAAAAAAAAAAAAAATCTACATTAAATCCCTTTTTTCCCTGACCTTTTCCTTTCAAAATGCTTGATAACAAGATCCATTCCAAAATCCATCTCAAGAATTCTTGAAATCTGTAAAAATCATCTCTCTGTATCTAGAGTTGGGCACTAGCAGGAAGATGGAGTGTTTTTAACCTGTGTGTCCTCACTGGCTCCACCCTGGGCTAACAGTGATCACCTGAGGATGCCATGGTGGCCCTGCATGGAGTAGGCTTGCAGCCTTCACCTGTGAAGCCACAGATCTGAAAACTGTGGTTTCACAGGTGGTTTCACCATGGAGAAACCAAAGGTTACAAAGGGCCTGGGATATCTCTTTCCTCACTCCAGTTGGCCCCTCCAAGGAAAAAGGGTAGCCCATGGAGAAACTGGCAGTACTGCCACCATGTTATCTAATGTGAGCATTAAACCTGTCTTAAACAGAGGAAATTAATATCAAGCACCTCATTTGAATGGCATCTCGTTTGGGACAAAGCCAGGAAATATAAAGGTTGGTTTGCTCTGCTCATCACTCACATGACTGTGCCTTTTGTTTTTCAGCCTGATGAGAGGCAAGGATAGAAAATCAGCCCCAGCTCTGAATTTCCTGGCTTTTGTCAGTTGATGTTACACCCATAATATTATTCAAACGGGGGGTTTTGTGTGTAACAGATAAATGTCGACAAAGCCCTGTCTAATGCCTTTTAGGTTGCTAGGAAACCTGGCTCTGTAGCCACCACAGAAATATCTCTGGCTAGGGGATTAGATAAGCTCTGACTTGTTTTGATTAGGTGAGCTTTATTGCAGAAAAGGCAGCAGCATGCTTGACATCGTAAAAATATGACCTGCTTACAAACCCGGGGCACAAAGATCATTTATTGTTCATGATGGCATCCATAGGAAGACACTTCGTATACCTTTCTACCCTGCCAAATCACTCCACCCCAGAAAAAGCCACACCTCTGAATTAAGGTCTCCTCTGGTCCCCTAGGACTTGGGGCTGCTGCTGCTAACACCTCTGTGTTAGACCATACTGAGGTGAAAAGTCATTTTCAGCCTGGCCTAATTTCACATGTCTTGAGAATGGGGGTATTTGTGGTCTGGTGGGCAGCACAGATAACTAAGAACTAGATTACCTGCTCTCTGCCCTCAGCTCTGCAATTTAATGATTGTGTTTTGAAAGTAAATCTGAATGAGTTGTACCTGTGGCAGATATTCATGCAACCCCATTAATGGAGGAGCCAGAGGTAGTGAACCTCTCTGCTCTTGCTCCTGGTGACCCAAGATCTGCTCGGGGGTCTCTTCTCCTTTCTGACCCTGCCTGTCTCAGCCTACTTAGGCCTGTCTATGCCCTGCCCTTGCCAATGGCATGCCCAACAGGCATTTGGGGAAATGGTGGAAGCTCCATGCCCTCCTTATATGTGGCTTCCACACCTTACCTCTTTACTGACAAGAAGTTTTTGCCTTTTTCTACCTTACTGCAATTCAAGAACCTTGCTTCTTGTCTTGTTTACAGCAAAAGGTTGTCCCTTCCTCTCTGCAGTGCCTTTTATACATTTGAAAACCATTCTCCTTTCTTCCTCAGTCAACTTTTCTCTGAACAGAACAACCTAAACATTCTCCATCTATTCTCCCAAAGTATATTTTCTCTAAGCTCTTTAACTCCATGGTATATCATCTGCAAAAGCAGGGCAGATACTCTGCAAGCTACAAACAAAACTGACCATATTGAGGTGAAAGCAGCAGTCTGACCACAGGCTCAGTCATGCTGTACCTGTGAGCTATGCAGATTCTGTCCAGGCTGGCAATAGTTTGGGATCACATTACCTGCTCTTTAATCAGGAAGGCATTGAGATGGGCATCTGGAACAGTCAAAATTACATGACAGAGGCCCTGGGTTCATGCTGAGGTGTAAGTAGAACTCAGGACATTCAGGGCGACTCAGGACGTTGCTCTAAGTTTATATTCATATTTACATTTTCATATTAATTCATTTACATTCATATTTACATATTCACATTTAATAAAGCACACAACTCAGGGATATACTCTTGTATGACAGACTTAGGTTGTATCAGTCAGAAGAGACAACCAGCTGCATTACTAATGAGGTTTAAAAAGGCTCTCCCTCAATTCACACCCAATTATATGAGAAGTGTCATTACCAGAAAATGTATAATTTGTCTATAATCACAGCATTTTTAAAGAAATTTCTGCTCATCAATCTATTTCAGGTGAAGCTATTACAGGAGCTAAAATATGATAAAAAGGGTGAAAACAATCAGGCTCTTTCCAGTTAACTGGGAAAGCAAGTCTCAGAATAGTGAATTCTATGCTGACAGCTCTGCAGTAGAAATGTTTCAGTTGGGAGAGCTTGGTACAAACAGGTACTTTCCAAACCATTCAGTATATAGATTAATATTAACTTTAGGCATTGCACATTTAACTCAACAGCCTAAGAAGCAATGATCTGGTATGCTCCCCTGCACTCATGGCCGAGCCTTGCGTTTGTGTACTGTGTTCAAACACACCAGGACGTCCTGTGACACTGCTGTGAAGGAGACAAAAACCCTGTTTACACTGTCTCTGCAGCTCACACCTGGAGCAAGCCCCAGTTCCCTGGCAGCCTGTACAGCATGGCCTGTGTCCCTCAGGAATGCAGAAACCATGACCACACTGCAGTGCTCTGAGAACAAACCTGGCATCTCACCAGCCTCCACTGCTGTCTGCAACTGGAGGTGAGCCTCTCCTCACTCTCCCAACCGTGATGTCAGAATGCACTTGCCCCAGGTATGGCAGATGACTACACCAGCATCCTCGTCATAAAGTGACCAAGCCAAATAAAGGAGTGCAGAGGCTGCTTCAAAAGCACACTGCTTGCTTCACTCTGACCACCTCTGTTGCCATTGCTTCCTCAGTACACAATGTCAGTCCCACCACAGTAAAACCTCATACAGTGGGGTGCTGACAAAGCCAGCTCAAACTAGGGCTATGGATGGCTGCACACAGATGCCTGTCAGAGCCAGTCTTGGCCAGATGGTGTTTGTTGCCCCAATTATATTCCTGGCTCTTAACTGTCAGCCAAGCTGTGACATAGCAAGTTGTCATATGCAAGTGCTTGTAAGGCCTGGGTGTCATTGTTGGGAAACAAGGGCAGGAGGCTGCTGTTGGAAAAGGCTGCTTGTGTGTGTGTGTGTACATGTTAGTAGTACCCAAGGCCCAGGGTGAGGTGGGTCTCTTGTCCTGACCCCTGAGCTGCTCACCTCTGCTGGAGAATGGCTGAATCACACAGCATACCTTTCCTAAGCACAGTTGTACCTAAACACATCCTATCGCTCTCAACTCTTCAGGAAGTATAACTCAGACAAGACACCTACCAGAGCCACAGGCAATGCCAGAAGCATGGCTCCTCGCCTGGGGCCCCTCGACTTGTCCTGAGCATGGCAGTGAAGATGGAAGGGGTGAATGAACGGCCTCAGAGAGTCTCATCTCTTTCAAGGCTTGTTAAGGTCCCAAACCTCTCAGAGCCAGCAAGATGCTCAGGTTCTGGGTGACAGTGCAACACAGAGCTTACTGTTATGGCACATCAGTCCTGAGCTGGTGTAGTTCATGATAGATGGAGCCATGTCTGCCAAGCTGCTCCAGCATAATCACTGGCATCACAGCTCTCTACATGCACAGCCTCTGTTTTGATGAATTTGAAGTCAAAGTACTTACTGCTACGAGCCAAGCCCACAGCATGAACTAGCCTCAGTTTTCTGGTATGTGGAGATCCTGGAAGTGCTGAATATGGCAGCCCTGAAATACTTCTTGCACCCAAAAAGCTTTTAGATTTTTTATTCACAATGTTCAGCAAAAATCCCAAGCAATCAAATAGTAAGAGGAGTGGTATAGAGCTTCCCAGGTTTTTGGGACAACTGGGAGGCTGGTAAGCACAGCTAAGCGAGATTTGTGTGCATGAGTCTTGGGGCACTGGAGAACAGTCTTGGGAGGAGGGAGCGAGTGTGTCCTGGTCTGTGTAGGCAGTGTCTGTGGTGTGAAAATCCCTGAGAACAACCCTCTCAAATGCATTTAACTTTCTAAACAGACGTAGCTATTTAGCTTGCTTCAGGTGGGCCAATATGGTGGCATGGAGATGGCTCGCAGACCAGGGCCACATACCATCTGACTACAGATGGACTGCACAGATGAACTCAGAGTCAAGGATTGTGTTCACAAGGTCAGAGAGCTACAAGTACAAGTTTTGCAGCTGTACTGTGCACATTAGCAGTTTTGGCAACTGTGCGCATGTTCTCACAACTCTACAGATGACAGCAAAACCTGCACCTTGGTGATACAATGGGCTCTGCTGCTTTTGAAAGGACCAACACGACCAACTGACTACATTCTTTGACATTTATCAACCTCTGAGAAAACACAAACTTCTTGGATTCACAAACACGCAGAAAATCAGTGTTGCCTGTGTACTGTCAATGTGTTGCTGCCATGGCCTCTCTCGAGACTCACCCAAATGAGATGCCAATCACTTCCTCCCCCATTTTCCCCCCCACTTCCTGCTCCAGGGATGAAGTTGAGAATTAGGTGAAAAATTGAAAAATCGTGTGTTAAAATAAGAACAATTTACTGGAAACAGCAATGAGATTAGAAAATGAACAGTAACACCTACAATATTAATAACAAAAGTGTGCAAAAAAAGAGGGTGATTTACACATAAAATGCTCACTGAGCCCAATCTGATATGACCACAGCCAGTGGCACCTCAACCCAACTGCTCCATCTGCCACACTTGCTCCCAACTGGAACCACCTCAGAAGTCCCTTCTCAGGGAGTCCTTTTCCCCGGCCCATGATATAAGATAGCATCAGATGACAGTGCCTGGGCCATACCCTCGCACTGATCTGGGCCAGAACCAGGACAGTTTCCCAGACTCTTTTGGAGTCACCTCACCTAAAGAGCTCAGGCAGCAGAGAGTTGTCGAGAAGATCACAGCACCAAGAAGGGGTGTCCCGTGCCCACTGCTCAGCCCTGCCTTCCCTGAGCATGTACACATGACTCACTAGCAGACCACGTACCTTCCACACAGTTTTCACACCTCTTAAAGATGGCATCTGACACAGAGTAAACGGCTGAAGTTCAGTTGGAGTCAGTGAAAAGTTTTCCCAATTTAGAAATGGAGTTCTCCTCAGGGACACCAGCCAGACCCATTCACATTTGTGTAAACATATCTAATTTGCACGCTTTTAGTGTGTCTGCTACTACTTTTGCCACGAGGCTGAAGTTTTAATGAGATTAATGATCCATGGGTCACTGTGACCAGTGATTGATGAGGTTCTCAGCAAAATCAATTTACTGTTTCTTTCCACCAAGGGTTGCTGCCACCCTTCTGCATCCCAAAATGGGTCACAATTAAGACGATGTAGTTTGATCTGATTTTCCCTGACCAGACACTTCAATTCAGTGCCTGCAGTTTGTTGACTATGGTTTTCCAATAAGCTCAAGGGAACCTAATGATAGCAGTGCATTAACCCACCAATGCCAATTTGCAGTATTGGGTATCAGGATATGCAAATGAATTAAATTAGATCTTGTTTTCAAAGGGTATCATAAGCTGTCCCTTGAGCTTTATGTGCTTTTGGACATAATTTGATACATTAACATTTAATTTCTGCCAGGTGGGGTTCATCTTCCTCTGAGGTAAAGCGCTTACAGAGTAACACAGATCTCGTACCTCCCTCCTTCCTCTGCTAATAAGAAATATAAGATCCGGTTTCTCTCTCCCTTCCCCCACTGCTTTTCTTCCATAATGTTTTAAAAATCTGACAATAATGCAAAAAATAGTTTTGTATGGCTCTGTTTTTACCCAGTGACGCCCAGATTACGTTTGCTACCGGGCTGTGCCGGTGCAGTTGGGAGCGGAGCAGCGAGGCTGATTTCACTGCTCTGGGACAGCTGCCTTACCTTGAACTACATGGAAGAACTACCAAGAGGATGTTTTTGCCCAGTCATGGACTTCTGCTGATCCCATCACCTGCTGGAATGTGATTTGGGGATACTACCCAGCCCAGTGTGAATATTTGCCACATGTAGGACCTCAGGAGAGTTCAGAGATTTGCAGCTTACCACACAATTTGGTTAATGAAGTTCCAAGTGACAGGGGACACAACAACTGCCAGTATTTAAGATCACAGGTTTTAAAGGTCAACAGGCACCACTCTCCTTCATTATACCAGAAGCCAAAAAATTTAATCCAGTAAATCCTGCATCAAATTCCCATCTTGTTGTCAAGCTGGAGTATATATTTTCAGGAGCTGCTCCAAACTCAGTTTACAGATTTTATTTTAAAAGAGCTATCCCACTGAGCTCCCTGTGCCCCTGTAACCCTCCTTGTGTGCAGCACCATGTGACACACACATCTCCATTCTTACAGTCATGTTTTGCTTAAAATATGGCTGATTTTGGTTAGAGCAGCATTATTTACTGAGGGTTGCCAATGTGTTCTGCCTTGCTTAAGTCATGGTTTTATGATGTAAATTAGACAGATAATACTGTCTGTAAACCATACTGCACGATCAGATGGCAGACTAAGCTTAGTGAGATAGAGATTTCCTTTTAATTAAAACTGCAATGCTTCTGTGTGGTGGATTAACACTGAAAGGGTCACTGGAAGAAGAGAATTAAAGTGGGATCTGAACAATGAGGAAAAATTGCTCCAAAATGGACACTAACAGCATAACAACTATGTCACTTACCAATGTCTTCCTTGCAGGAAGATTAGATTATGTTAACCCTTACCATTCCTTAAAGGTAGTCAAATGTCATCCTTGTTTTATTGGTATGAAAATTCTGATATTGAAGGTTAAAATATTAAGGAAATCATATCTGGCTTCTTTTGTCATAACCTTCAACTTGATAATGAGACTTTGCTTTTGGAAGCACCCGGAAGCCAGGACTCCTACCAGTTCCTGTGGGAGCCAAGAGGATTTTTCAACAGCTCCAGAAATCCAGCCCCAGCAGATCTTTTTAGGTAAATCATGTTATTTCTTCAGAACGTGTGCACTCAGCAGTTAAGCTGCCATATGAACACTGAGCTTTAATTTTCACAATATTCAGTCCTTCTGGCCAGCTTGTCCCAGAAGAATGTCAGTAAGCAGTGCTGCAACAGATGTCACACTTACACAAGTATATCCTGGCTTTTCATTGGAAAAAAAATTTCCTTTTCCCTAAACTCTATCAAGCTACAACTTCTTGATTCAGACTGATGCAAGCCCACCTTCACAAAGACCTGAAGATTATTTTCACCTTATTAGACTATCTTTGCTATTCAGATAACATCTTCTAACAAAGCCGAGTGTAATAGATGGTTAACTCCAAATCTAAAACTTGTACTTGAATTCTTTTGCTAAATGTTCTCTAATTAGACATAAGCTGAGTAAGGCAGAGACTGCAGTATCACCAGGAAAAATGTAAGGAGGNAAAAAAAAAGGCAGCCGAGATACATACCTGAGAAATACAGGGGGAATTAAGAAATCCTGAATCAGCTGCTCATAAAGAACAAAATTATTATAATCAAATTTCCACGTGTATTTACAGATTAGATACACAATGCCTAACAATTCTTAAGCAAATACCAGATTTCCCCCAGAAAAAATTATNGGGGGGGATGTAGGGGGAAACAAAGGAAATGAACTGAATTAATCACCTACAATTTCTTCCAAAAGTTACTTAATCCTGCTCAATCTTCTATATGAGACAATCTATAGGAAAACCAAAAAGCCTCTACTACTCAGGCTGCCAGGTCCTTGAAAGGAGGCTGAATTTAATTTGAATACTTCAGCAGCACAACAGCATCCTCAGCCTTGGAGAGGGCCTCTAGGCAGAGGCATGGTTAGTTTTATAATAATAATAAATAAAATTATGTCTACACCTTCAAGTACCTCAAAGGAAATTAATTTTTAGGTTTTTAGAGTAACTGTGAACAAAAACTACGCTAAGCAACATAGACTACATTTGAGACTGGTACAAGCAATGCAGCTATTCAGATATTCAGGAATTGGACAGAGAACCGTAAAAAGCATGTTTTGCTGCCAGCTCTCCTTGTATACCCTGTTACAGAAATCCAGGAGATTGCAGATGCAGGCGGGCTGAGGGAGGGCTCCAGTCTCCACCTGCGATTACCTACCCCCATCATTTTATGCCAGTAAACTCTGCAATGCAGCAGCGACTGCTCTGCACTTGGGTAAGTGTTTGCTTGTCTCTCGATGTCTGTGCCAGTGAACGTGTGCAGGCAGCAGGGAGCTTTAATAAAGCAAACTCTGCAGCAGACTGCAGAGCAGGCTGATTAACAGTTTCGGTGGTACAGGGGAGCGTGGCAGAGCACTCTGCCTCCCCTCCTCCACCCAGCCTTAAACCTGATACATCAACGCTTTGACCAGCATCAGGTGGTTAAAACACAGTTCATTAACTCCTGGTGCTTTCTGCCTGCTCACCGTAGAAAGGCTGCAGGAGTTGCTTAGGATGATCACATACAAAATGTATTTACTGGAGTTCAAACCAGCTTGTCTCCTTCATGCCAAGCCTGCCCTTTAAAATTATATTAATTAAGAAAGCAGCTTTAATGCAACAGGCAAATGGCATGTAATCAGTGATTACAGCAGCAGGCAAGGACATGATTTACCAGAGATTCGGTGAGAAGGGGACAAATGCAAGATCTTGTCTTCCCTTCACAGCATCACCTGGAGCTTTGACCTGCCCCACTCTCCCTCCCTGCTCTCCAGGTCCCATAGGTGGCATCCGCCTTGCACTGATGCCTCTGAGGGACATCTGAGTTAGGGAGAGAAAACCAGTTTTCTTTCTCCTTCTGTAACAAGTCAGCTGGGGAAGGATATTTGTTTCCTCAGCCCAGTTTCCAGACCAAGGGAAAAGAAGAGGATGCAGGGACAGAAGGGTGCAGAGCCACAGTCACCCCATCTGTCCCCACAGACCAAAGCAGGGGAGCTGGTTGGGCTCAGCACCCTGAGGTGGGAGCAAGCTCTGACAGGGTAGAAATGCTGGGTATAGGCACGGCAGCAAGGGGCAGCCTGAAGCATGGAGCAGGACCAAGGACCTAGTGCAGGGAAACACTCAGCAGGCAGAGTCATCAACAAGCAGATTCACTCAGCTATAGGTTGTTTATGAGAATGAGATGGAAATCAAATTAATAAATTGTCCCAACTGCTGTCCCCACACTCCCACTCAATGTATTTGCTTTTCTCCCTTCTGTCTTTGCTCCTGCCCTCCCACATGAAAAAAATAGTTATTTGTTTGTATTCCTTGCAGTCCTTTATAATGCCTTATAAAACCATTACCCAGGTTTCTGGGCCAAAGCCCCATTTTGCAGCTGTAGAAAATGCAGTTTGGAAAGGCAGAGTGACTCAGTTGGGATTTTATAGCCAACCCACATCAGAACCAGCTTTCAGTACTCATCTTCTTTGGCTCCTAAAATGAACCTTCTTCCACCAGCACAAGAACTTTCCACTGTAGCGGAAGTTACCCATCACACTGAATCTGCTATCTTTAGTCCCTCGGTTGGGTATTTGTTTCTTTGTTCTTCAGAGTCCTGGATGTTGCAGGATGTAAAGCTGAGTGTGTACTATTGTTCACTTCAGCTTTGTGCTGATGAAAGAACAAGCACAAAAAAAGGAGAGAAGAGGAGAAAAGGGGGCACCTTCTTGTATAAAAGGCTCTGAAATCCCATATGGAAAAACTCTATAGAAGTGAATAAATGTGATTCTAAAAGCCTATTGAATTTAAGAGAGAATGATCTCCTTCCCACGTGGTTTTCAAACACTATGTAGACTGGTGCAGTCTTTGAACATCTAGGGAATAGAGATCAGACTCTTTTCAATGCTATGGATTTATCTATATAAAACTATTGCTTTAATTTCCACTAGGTGCCTTATGGAAAAGGCCTAGGAAGAAGGATAAAAAGAGAATTAGGAAAGCAATTTTAGTTGGTTTGTTTTGAATTTTGAAGTGGTTGTAGAATAGCAAGCATCACTATTGTTTTCTTCTGATTCTCAGTGATGTTGTATTTGTTTACTTTGTTTATAGTTTGGGACGTTTTGTGGTAATTGCCACTACAGCATTGGGCAGGGAGTTTTCAAAACAGTGTGAATGCTTTCCTAGATGTTTTTTGAGATTAGTAGCTTGTCTCAATCTTTATCTTCACTATATGGAGGAGGCTGTGGTCAAGAGAAGGCAAAGTCAGTCTTCATAATAATTTATCTGCTGAATCAAAAAGGAGCAACTGAAACAATAGTATAGATTATATGATCTAAAGTCTCCTAGGGGAGGGAAAGGGCTGCAGAAGGCAGCATTACAAACAGAAGACCTTTTCCATGTAGCTGTTTTGGGAGACACAGGCTGTCAGTCTGTCAGGGAGAGCCACAGCTGTGCCAGATGTGTGGTAATATGAGCACAATGAAATTCAACATGCCATTCAGGTAGACTAATTTTTCCACTTAGAATTCAAGGAAAATATTCCCAAATCCTCCTGCACATATGTGCATGTGTGTAGGTATGTTACATAAAAGCACTACTTATGCTGGATGCCCAGAGGAAACATTAAATGACTGTGTGCACTGTTCATGATGGACACTAGAGAGCCCAAAGGCAACTTTTCTATCATAAATTTATGTCAGTTTTTATATGCTACAACATCTGGGTCCAAAATTGGAGCTAGCAATCTAATAAGACAGCTTGGTTATGAGCAGTCACTCCAATGTCTTGACCCTGATCATCTCCCTTTTTTAGATGATAAAAAGCTTGGCCTGCTCATTTACAGACTGTTCATTTCAGCCGCCCCCAAGTGATGCCATCCTGCTGGCCGGGGAGAAGTCAGCCCTGAAAGTCCTGGGCAAATTCTCACCCACAAAAATATTCCCTGCCAGTGCCAAGCAAACTACCTGTCGGGTGGCATGTTCCATTTTCTCTGTCCTGGTGAGTGGTCCCTTTGCTCCTGGTGTGGTGAAACACACAACCCCATCCCTCTAGGAAGTTCCCTTGTGTCACGGTGACAGGCAGATACACCAGAATCCCCAGGCTCTTTCCTGGTGGGACAGCTGGGGTAGGAAAAGCCATGCAAGAGGAAAGGGGAGGTTTTATGGCTCCTGCCTTTTCCCTTGCCCATTTGGACAACCTTTCATCTCCCCAGGACTTTGCTTAACCAGCCATAAAACATGGATAGTAGTCACGTTCCAGAGGGATTGGGAAGCTTTTTTTGGCAATTCTTATAAAATGCCATGACTGAAAGTCAGGGTAGAAGGGCAATATTCTAATAAATTGCTGTTGATTCTTGAAATGTGTGGAGGGAAAGGGCTGCGGCAGGAAGCCTAGGGGCATCTTGGTAGCTTACAGGACTGTCCTGGGCTGCTTTGCCCCCATGTACACCAGAAAGCCTTTGTTTCCAAAGCCTTGTGTGCTGGGAAAGCTGTTCCCATAGGTTGTGTATGCACGGCAGGCTGCACTCAGCAGGAAACCGCCGAGTCAGATAACCTACTGAATCATTTGCAGTTTCTCACCATTTGGATGGCATTTTTCCACATGTTTGTGTGTTGTTTCCATCTTATCCCGGGTCTCTGGGTTGATAAGAGACCCAGGCTGCTGGACTGGGCTGAGTCCTGCCCCAAGCTGGGGGGCCAGGCTGTCATTGCAGGTGTGTGTGGTACTATGGGTCCTGCCACCATGGGCAAAAGACACAGCCAAAAGGGAGAGAAGTGTTGGTAATAACACTGTGACACAAGTTAGAACATCTTTTGTTTTACTTATGGGGCTCTTTCTCCAGATATCTCTGGGTTTCAGTCAGCCCCAAGTGCAGCCCCTGCTTTCAGGCTGCCCCAGCGTTCCCGATGTCTTTCAGATCTCTTACAGGCAGCAGGGCCAAACACACCAGTGGGAGGCATTCCCAGTCCGGGCCCATTCCTGTGCCACGGAGGCTGCACAGATCAACAGCGCGTTCAATTAGGTGATTAGGGCTCTGTCTCAAGCACCATCATCCACACTCTGAGCCAATATCCTGGGACTTCAATGAGCCAGTGCTGGTTTTTAATTAATGATGGATTTCTAAGGTTATTAATTAACCCTGTTAATTTTGCTGTTTTGTTTCTTAGACAGAAAATCTGAATGAAAGTCTTTGGACCTTTTCCTGTCTGCAGCAACAAGCAGCTGTGTCCTTGTGGGGTGGAGTCATGGGTTTGTGCTCTGCTCTTATCAAGGCAAGCACACTGGTATCCATTGCTTTGGTATTCACCTCTTTTCTTACCTTGACAGGTTTTATGAAAGGCACTGATGAAGCGTTTGCCAGCTCCTTTCATGCTCTCTGACAGAGCCACTGTGTGTCAGTGTGAGCTGCTCTTCCCACCTCTTTGCCCCTCTGAGGTTGTGCTATCTGCTTGCAAAGGCAAGAGTTTTATTCTGAGCCTGCATATTACCGTCTCACTCTTGAACTCTAAAGGATGTCTGTGTACCTCATCATACAATCTGACACAATATCCTTCCCAAATACTATTCTGTTTCATTAATATGTTTCTCACTACTGCCAGAGCCCAATCGAGTTTTAGGAACAGTGGCCAGAGAGAGCAAAAGGCATAATAAATGAGATTTATTTTATGTGCAACTTTATGGTATGGAAGAGCTTTATGTATCATCTGTCTGTATCGTTTCCTCTCAGGCTGCTGCTGGTTGAATGTGTTCTGTCTGACTCCTGCATCAGCCACACTGTGTCTTGATTTCCACTTGAATCAGTCTACTATCACTTTAACCCTGGCAGCCTTTGAAATCAGGAGGCCGCTGGAACAATAGGCAGAATTCATACTGCAGTTTTCATCTTCACAGCAATTTTCAAACACAAATGAATCAATCTTTAATGGTCCCTTATGTGGGACATGACAAAAGACTGCAAGCCTGATTTTACAGACCAGGCTCAGAAAACCTGAGGGATTTGCTGAAAGTCACAGAAAAAATATGGCCCAAACTGCAAAAGAACAAATGAATTTGTACTACCAATTTTTTACATCCACATCATGTTCCCAGACCTTTAAACTACAAGGCACATTCTTTTCTGGGTCCTGTATTGCATTACTAACAGTAGAACCAGGATATTTGCTGCCACCTCACTGTGTCAATGATATTCACTGATGTAACATAGTCTTTCCATGGAAAGGGAAATTAATTATTCCAAGTTACAGGGCATATGACGGCCCAATGCCTGGCAATGTGGAGTGCCTTGGTGGGGTGCAGGATGTACTCAAGGCAGTACACTCGGAAAGGTCTCTGTGTGGAAAATGATGCCTCAGGCATTGGAAACACACTCTCTTCCTCCCCCACCACTACAAAATGCTACTGGGTGATTTCCTTGTGGTGCTGAACCTGCTGCTCCTTGTTCCTCTGTCTCTCTCCTTCTGTTAACTGAGCTGAATAATTCATGGTTTCATCACCAAACCACAAAGTATCTAGATTTCAGTCTAATATTAGTATGTAGTTTTCTCATTCTGCATATCATGGTACATCTGCACTGTAGAGATTACTCTGGAGTTTGAATTATACTTTCCAAACCCTATCCACATAATTTCCTCACCAGAAGGGCTACCAGGCTGCCCAGAGAAGTGATGGAGTTATTTAAAAGACACCTAGATGTGGCACTTAGGGACATAGTTTAATGGTGGACTTGGTAGAACTGAGTTAATGGTTGGACTTGATGATCTAAGAGGTCTTTTCCAACCCAAACTATTCTATGACTTTGTGATATTTTATATTACTGAGATGAATCTATTGTGCTGTGGCAGTGGAAGTGAAAATTTGGTTATGCTAGTAATGTGGCAATACAAGAAATCAGGCTGACTAAAAATGGTTAACAAATGTGAAGGAGTGTTGGAAGATCTGGAAGGAAAATATGGTTTAAGTTCTCAGAAGACACTGAGGGAGCTCACTAACTGCAATTCTGGCTTGGACAACTACACGCTTTTGGAGTTTGGGTGAAGGAGTTGTTATGCTTTGCTGTAATAGGCTTCTGAAAAATTGGCTAATTTTTCCGTGGTTCAAAGGTGGGTTATGAAATGAAATTACTAACCATCTAAAATATCCTTACCCTGTAAAACAAAAAGCAGATGATTAAAAAAAAAGTTAGCTTTCAGGTCATTGAGAATTCCTGCAAAACAAAAAACATCCCCCAATGGAACCAGAGCAGGCAGATGTTTGTAACACAGCTTCTGCTTTATCTTGCACTTGGAAGAAAAAAGGACTCTACAGAATAATGCAATGGCCTTTTCCTAACCCCCTGTTTCCTGAATACTCTCAAAAGATGAGAGGCCAGGAAAAACAAACAACATCGAGAAACAGCAGGGTCATCATGTTCTGGCATAAATGGAAATAGTCTGGAAAGGGCTCTGCCAGTACAGTTTTCCCTCAACAGATGTGAGCCCATATTTTCATTTGGGCAAAGGAAATAATTCTAGAGAAAGACTGAGAATTCAACAAATACTTCAGGATAAAATCACATAATTTGCTAGACACTAATGAATGACATACATCATATTTCCCTTTCATTCTTTTTATTGGTGCCTACATCCATGATCCACCTCACTTCAGTTTAATAAAGATCAGAGACCCTGTTTAACCTTTAAAGTCAGGCATGTGAGAAAGACACGAAGCTGTCAGCAAACCCTAAAGGAAATGTACTGCTTTTCTCCATTTAAATGTTTCAATTTGCTTTTCTTGTTTCTCCTATTTTCCATCAAAGCTGTGGGAGGCAGTGATCCTTTGGACTATTGCCCTATATATTTTCATTCCGACTTTTACTTTCCTTTCTGGCCCATCCTGAAACAGGAAAACAATGTGGGTGGCAGAAGGGCAGCTTCCACCACTTCATTAAAACAGCATTTGTTTCTTTTAATTGAAATGTCTTGTGGCATCTCTCATTATAGTTATTAATATATGACCTAACACCATTCTTAACAGCATTTGGATATTATTATTTTTGATTCAAATCCATACACTTTTGATTTAATACATTAAACTCATCTAATTCCTACATATATGTATATATATATATATATATATATATATATATATA
>VYXF01004971.1:9096-32269 GCA_013397295.1 Polioptila caerulea | reverse complement strand
ATATTGCTGCCAGCCAGTTGGTAGCTGAGTAGTGTATATCTACATCAATGATGTTGTAATGTTGTATTGTTCTAATACATCACCAAAAAGATAGTCCTCACATGATAGATTAGTGCCATACATCACTCTAGTGAGGTATTTTTTATGATATATTGCCCAAATAATGTCATTGGAAAGGAAGAAGAGAAACATAAGAAATGGTAGGTTTTCATTAACCACAGTTTTAAAAACACTTCTAATATTCTTAACACAATAATAGCTGACCTAATCTGAAGTGGAAGAGACATGATACTAAAAGAGAGGTCTGAAGCAGAAATCTGAAGTGCAGTCCAGTGGGTCAGAAGGCATCACACAGACTCTTGAGATAAGTCATGCATCTATTTATGCCAGCAAACAGAATGGAACGAGGGGGGAGCCTAATTTTTTTTGTTTTCAATATGGTTATGCATCTGATTAGAGAGGTGGGCCCTCTTTGGCTCCAGGGAGGATGCCTTAGTGGTACAAAGTCCAGCTGATCCCAGCTGTGTGGGTCCATGCAACATATTTTCACTAGAGCTGGGGTTGAAAGGAGGTATAATTTTTATTGGGATATTTATCTTGGTTTTCTTTTTCCTAGTCAAGTAATATTGATCCACCAGAAAACAAAAAAGTTCCCCAGAAATTTGGCTGTGTTGATGAGGCATAAGTTCGGGAGAAATGTTGGCTGTTTAAAAAGGATGATATTTGGGGGCAAGACTCTGGGCAAAATACAGCTGGCTTGATCCACCTCTCCTGCTGTTTGGCTTGGTGTGACCAAGCTCTGCCCTGATTGCTTTGCGCTTTTTTTTGCCACTTTTTTCCTTTTTTTTTGCCACTGCTTGCTTTGTGTATGTGGGGCTTCCAGCTGTTTGCCTTCTTCAGCTCACAGCTGTGATGCAAGACTCAAACCTGTGGTTTGCAGCATGGACCAGTGGTTTAACCTCTGCTGGAGCAAACATCTGATTACAGAGCTGCACCCTCTGTGTGCTCTGCAGACCCTGGAGAGCTGCAGTGTGCACGGCTCTGCAGCTGGACCAGCTCCTGCCACCTGGAGGGAGCAGGATCTCAGGGTGAGGCAGCAGCTTCCACGAGGAAAGTATTTCAACATGACTGCTTGAAGGCTCTGATAACTAGTCGCATATGGCAGGAGTGTGCATTGGGACAGCAAAAAGGAAAAGGTGAAAGAGGAAACAAAAATGAGAGAGCTGAGCATCAAGATGGCACAGACAGCAGTGGAGTGAGCCACCAGGCTGGATGAGGCTCTTGAAGACAAAACACTGGTCTAGTGAAAGGTCTTCCTGCCCACAGCAGAGAGATCAAGATGATTTTTAGGTCTCTTGAAACCTAAGCCAGTCGATTTTGTGATTCTACATGCCAAGTAGGACTTGTGAAATCTGCCCTTAATAAAACACTCTTTTCATCTTATGGCTGCTTATACCTTAGTGCACCAAATGAAGATGTTGCAAGACAAGAAATGCCATAAGCTAGCTAAAAACCAAAGCTGGTGTGCAAAAAGCATTTTTTTCTTCTAGAAAAATACTGCTGCATGTGAAACATGAAGTGCATTGAGTTTACATCAGCTGGAACAGTGAGTGAATAATAAGGAAAAAAAAATTATTTGCATTGAAGAATAAAATCCCTGTTCACTGTTAATATCGATTTATGTAGTTAACTTGTATCTAATGTAGGAAAAAAACCCCAAAACTAAGCAGATACTGTACTCGAGGCAAAAAATATTAGACTTTAATTAAATGAAGTAAACATCTCATTAAATGTCTACTTTTATAGACACTAATGAACATTATTGCCAGAGGGGCAACAGAAATAAGACAATGAATATGGTAAAATGTATTCCTTTACAATTTCGGTAGTAAATCTTTCCTATGATCTAACAAGGTACAATAAGAAATCACACTATATTAAAATACCTCTAAGGATGTAAGAAAACGGATCTCTTGATCAGCTCAGCTAGAAATTACACCACACATTTCCGCCTGGCTTTTTAAAAACTCCTACTCTGATTATAATGCACCATTGGAGAAGACAGCATTCTTTATTTTAGGATATTTCACACCAGGAGAGCAGAAGTTTTCAAGGAAACCTTGAAAAAGGTGTGGACCTTTAAGCAATAAAGACCTCAGTTTTAGATGTTTTCTTTAGCTTCTGCTGGCTCTTTTCAGGCAGAGTAGCATACCTTTATTCCTATGTCTTCTCACAGGTTGCATGGTGAGATTTGTACTCAGTGTATTCCGTTTGACCAGTGAAATTCAGGGCACAAAGTATTTTTGCCCAAAGTCTGCCTGATACAGAGCTGGGCCTTTCAAGGCACTGTGTTTCACCACTGACTGTGGCATAGGGCTTATCCCTCCTCATATCTGGCATCTCCATCAAATTTGAGAAGGGCTTTGCTCTCCACCCAGGCTCTCTCTTGTCTCTTCCTCCTTCCCTAGTTTCCCTTTCCCACCCTTCCTGCTGTCCTGATATGCCACCAGATGAGGAAGCTCCCTGAAGATGCCCAGTGCAAAGCATAGATCTGAACTGGAACAGGGCTCTTTCCCAGCTGCTGGTACCTTCTCTCCTGCCCTATCTGCTTTGCCTTTACTTTGCTCCTCGGTTGTAGGGAACATGGCTTTTTCTCTGCATATTTTTCCCACATCATAGCCAGCACTGTTCTCTGTCAATGATTTGAGAGTTTCCAAGGAATCAGTGACCTCTCTGGAAGCCTGAGGAGCCCCAGGAGCTGCATTTATCCTGTGCCCTGCTGCAGGCAGCCAGCTCTCCTCTCCCTGCAGCACCACCAGATCCAGCCCTGGGTTTTGACCAGCCCTAATACGCTGCACAGGAGGAGGCACAGCTTTGAATGCTTGTGCACTGCTCATGCAGGAGAGCTTGCCTGTGTGGTCAGCAGTAATTCACAGGAGACCCTGCCTTTGTGCCATCCCAGGGCTGCTTTTCTCTGAGGCATTGGATACAAGGCGCTGCTGGAGGCAAGATGCCCAGCGTGGGTGATCTAACCCTCTTCACTTCTGCCTTGGAAATCAAGATCAGTTGTGGCTTATGGCCCCGTGAGCCAGATGGTTAGCAGGGCTGCTGAATTCATTTCTTGTTGTTTCTGTACGTAAATTTAACAAAATGGTTTTACCTTCTTACAGCTGGCACACGTGCCTAATTATTTGATCTTTTGCATTTTAAATATTTATTCAGTATTTAATTTACACCCCTGAGACTAATCCTGGTGCTTTAACTTAGCCCTCAACTAGTTTCACTGAATCATCTCTATGACAATTCAGTGATCTTCAACAAATCTGCTTTGTATATTAGCAGGGCCCCATCCTTTCTTTATTGGTATTTTGGGGGGTATTTTGGAAGGAGCTACTGGTGATTTTTTTAAGTATTACAAGGCATTAAACTGTTGTTCCTGTCTTGGAAATTATAGATGGTCTCCATAGAGACACTGAAGTTCTACATTGCTCTCTTGAATTGCCTGAAGAAGTGGCACTTAGAATTACATTCAAAACAATGCTAATTAGCAAATGCTGAATTTTAAGCAAGCTTCACAGCAAGGTTTTTGTTTGATAAAAGCAGCAAACCAGCAATTGACTGACCAAACTGACAAAGCTGAACTACAGACAACATGCTATTTAATTATTCATTAGACATTGTACAGGGTTAACTACAAGGCACCATTCCCTTTTTGAGGAATCACCGAGCCAAGTGTAAGTGCCTTAGAAATCCAGCATAATAAATAGTCAGAAAAAATCAGCAGAATGAAATCTGCTTCCCAAATTGCAGATTTATTGAGAAGGGGACAGGCATGAACAAACCTCTGCAGCCATTTGATGAGAATGACCCAGCATATGCACAGAATGGAAATAACTTATCAGGAGCCCAATCCTGCAGATAAAGCTAGCATGAGAGGGTTTGGGTGGAGGACAAAAGGAACATTCTCAGTTTAGGATTAGGCCTGGATGGTGTAAGGTGAAGGAAGATGGAGCAGAGCTCCCCACAGGGCCCTGTTTCCCCTTTCTGCCCAGAAGCACAAGTGTCTCTGGTTCACACGTGTGTGTGTGCAGGGGCACACGCCCCACAGGGCTGCTGGGCACCCTTCAAGGGCTGCTTGGGAGGTAAAACCAGACATATTTTGGTTGCCAGCAGAGGCTGGCAACTGGCAGTGGCTGAACAGAGAAGCCAGATGTTGTTGCTAGAACTCACTAACCTGGCAAGGTGCAAGTAGGGACAAAAAGAAAGCTTTGAAGAAGGGTTTTATATTAGTTAAAATATTGTTACTTGCAGAATAAACCATAGTCAAAGAAAATGACTGCAAGAAGGGGGCAGATTTTTGGACCTGTGAAGAAACCACAAAGTGTTGGGAAACATTTTGGACAGATGCTGATCTAGGTTAAGATACACTTATAAAAATGGAGACTGGAAATATATGTTTATTCCACTATTTGGTGTGGTCTGGGTATTTCTCATGTTAGCTAAAGCAAAATCTGTGTCTGCTGCAACAAAGCCAGCGAATAAGGACAATGTCCTGCCTCTCCCAAGCCAAAGGAAATTGAAAAGGAAACACTGCTCACTCTGAGCTGCACTCCAAGAACTGCCCCAGGTACTGATTTGGGTGGTTGTAGTTATCTGCAATTAGATGCATTACAGACCAGGTAAATAATTCTGGGCCACACTTTGATGGGATTTATACTTAGAAGAGGATAGGAGGACTGCTGGCATGCTGTGTTGCTTCTCTGGAAGGCAGGGCAGCAAGAATTGCTGGAATCACAGGCAGGAAGCTCAGCCAGTATGGTTATAAGTGTGCATTGGTGTAACTGACAACTGCAGAGAGCACTGATCCTTATACTGAAAAGTATTTGCAAAGAATACTGACATGATAGTTCAGTAATGCAGTGCAATCACTTCCCATCCTGTTTTACTTTCTGTTGTGATTTTATTACTTATGTGGGAAACAATGAGAGAATTATCATCTGGGATTATCCCTGATGGTCTTGATTTTTGGAGCTAAACTTTCTGCCCTTAAAGCTTTTAATGTTTCTGTAACTCTCTCAAATGCTTCTCATGCATCAGACATGGCAGCACTGTTGATGAAGCATTCAGAAATGGAGAAATGGGCAAATCAGTACACGAGACTTCACCTTACAAACAGGTCTGTGAGCCCCCCATGCGTGCGTTCAGCACTGCAACAGGCATCTACCTGCCACCTGCTCTGTGTGGGGAGAAACACAAGTGCAAAACAGGAAAACTTCAAAACACTTCTGCTCCTTCTGCTGGGACGATGCTTTGTATCAGGTATTTGTATTAGAGGATTATATTTTCTGAGATGAGACAAACAAGTGAGTAGGATGAAATCTGAAATCTCCTATCTAATCAAATGGAATAAAATGTGACTGGTAATGCCATTCCCAGCCATGGTGATACTTCATCCTACTTATTATAGCTACCTACATATGGGCTAAAACCCAGCATAATAAAATCTTTCTATCTAAAGTGGTTCACAGTCTGCAGTCAGTTATTTTTCTGCTACCACTTTGTCATAGCAGCAGTAACTACATTTGCCATGAGCATTTGAATGACCTGTCATAGGAGAGACTTGCCCTGCAAACAATCTCTGCATTCTGCAGTCCTGTTAAATAATGCCTGTACTGAACCTGACTACAAGAATGATCTCACCCTGAGTATTGTTTTCTGTGTAGTGTCCACCATTATTAAGACTGCATGTCCTAGATCCCAGAGAAAGGCTCATGTAAGGAAACAATTATTTCCCTTTTCTTTTCAGCATGCATATTTTATTCCTGCTAGTTTTGTCAGCAGCATACAAAAGCTGGGTGCTGGAGCCTGCAGATTTCTTGTTCTCTCCTGACATTGAGTCCCACACATATCTCAGTCAGGGAGCAATTGGTCTCCTTTCATGTGTCCACTGTAGGAGTATACATAAGGGAAAGCTTGAAATAGGACCTTTTAATTTGACAAATGGGAAATACAAAGATGCTGGGTTGCCACCGTTGCTGGCTAAGACAGCCCCTCTCAGCAGCACCTGGGCTGAGTTCAGCATATTTGTATAGGTTTGAGTGAACATGCAGTTTCTCCTAGACACCAAAGGGTTCACAAGGATCATGCAAAGAGATGAAAAAAAGAACCCAGTGTTTACCTGTACCTTTCTCTCTCCATTGTTAGGTGCCAGCTGTGTAAATACCAGCTTCTCCATGATGTGACTGCTCTCTAATCTAGAGTAAGGTCCTGCCTCATGAATAGCATCCACAAGTGGATGTGCCTTGTTTGCATGAAAAGATAGTCAGACACTGTAATTGCCCAAAGTCCCCAGACTCCCAATACTATTTCTTTTTCATGGAGAAGAAAAGGCCACGTGGAGGAAGAATAGGAATGCTGGTCTGGGACTACTTGCTGGGCCTGCACTGTTCTCACTTTAAAGCAGGCTTAGTTGAGGTTGTGTTGCCTTGTGAAAAACATCAGCAAAGCAGCCCTGGTCCACAGCGAGCAGGGGAAGGGCAGGGAATGGAGAAAGGGGTCCCAGGAGGCTGAAAACAAGCACAGGTGGAATCTGCCACAGCCAGGGTCAAGGACTCTCAAGCTCTGTGGATTTTAAGGGAGTAAAACCCCACCGAAACTCAGCTCCTTCCTGCAGTATTTCCCAGTCTAGGAAAGGAGGGACATGGAGTTGGACCACTTGGTGAGTGAAATGAACAGAAATGAGAATGAAATGTTTATCAAATAGTTGGATTCACTTTGATATGTTTTCCTGTTACCTAGAAACAGATTCAGCCTGATACCCAAAGAATGTACCTCTGAACTGACTTGACTGCATGAATTCTGGCTGCACCTTGGTCTGCATGTGGGTTTGAGAAGTTTGGCCTGCATCCAAAAGCAATCTGAATCCCAACAGTGCATACTGTTTCATAAGAGTGACTCCAATTGCTGAATTAAGCAGAAATAAGAAAAAAAAAGCATACAAAGAATTTTTTAACTGTAATAAAACCTGTTTGATATTTCCATGCTTAGTATTGAAGTAACCCATCATTTGGACTCATCATTTCAATCTACTTTGGTCCAAGAACTATGAAGAAACAATACTTTTTAACAGAAGCTGTACTACAATACATTAACAAAAGAGCTCACTCTCTCAGAGCTGAAGATGTCTCCTTGGACTAATGTTCAGTTCCTGTGTTTTCTGGCTTTTGGTAGATTTATCCATGCAGCCATGATATCATTTTTATGTTTCATTTCCTAGCTTTCTAAAGGAAACAAGAAAAATAAAAATGCAATTTAATGCACTCCACAATGACTATCTCAGCATTACATCATCAGAAAGGCTGTCACTAACTAGTAAGTGGTCCCAATGATAAGACAGCATCACCTAGCAACTGCAGAGAAGTTATTAACCCTTTTGTGACTACTATATCCACCACTGAAGGAATAGCTTGTAGCAAACACATGCAGGTATCCAAATGCCTGAAAAAACCCCAAAGCTCCTTTCATCTTGTGATTATGGTGTGAATTTTTCTCTATAATTCTGAAAAGATGCCCAGTTCAGTTCTGCAAGAGGACATATGAGGACCACACGGCTGTGCAGGCAGCTCCTGAGAAAGAAGGGAAGTGTGATGAATCATTCTAGTGCTACGTGTGCAGACATAGGCTGATACGGGGTTTTTTCACTAGCCTGGAGAAGGATGACTGGTTAAAATATTACCAGGACTCTCAGGAGGTTTACAGTCATTATTTGAAGAGGCCATGAGTCTTTGCAGCCCTCCTGAATATCATTCAATGTTTTAGAGAATACCTTATGTTCATCCTATATGCTTCCAAGCAGAAAGAGGCAGTTAGCTGTAAGCCTTAAATTTAAGTAAAACTTACGTGAAGAAAGCAAAATTAAACCTAAACCCTAGTATGATTTACATGGGAATGGGCAGATCCTGAGGGATCAAGCACCTGGGAGCTGCCTCCCAGGCTCACATCCTCTCCTGATGAACGCTACCAGTCCCTGAGTTGGTGCAACTTCCAGAAGAGTCCTGGGATGGCTTTTACTGCAGGACTGAAATCTGAAATCCACACTGGGAAACAGAGCAAGGATCTCCACTGCAGCTGCATTACAACTGCGTGCCAGGAAACCAGCAGCAGAAGCAAGAGCTGCAGACAGGAGGAATGTGGGAGAGGCACCAAGAGCCAGATCTGCACACTAAGGACTAGGCAGGCTCCCAGCAGGACAGCATCTCCATGGTCTGTTATCTTCTTAAGATTCAAGAGCATACCACCTTTTCCTGTGTGGTCTTGCACAAAATGTTCATATCCAGGAGATTGCCAGACACAGAGAGAGCTCAAACCCTCATGTTTTCTGTGTGAATAAAGAGAGGAGAAAAAAGTACATGTCATCCTGTTTCCTGTGCCTCGTTTGACAGGTTTCCAGGTCCTCAGAAAGACCTCTATGGTGATGTCAGCAGATTCTGTCTATCTTCAAACACTGCCTTTTTTCTTTTTTGTTTGAATACATATGCATAATAAAAACCACAACAGCCCAAGTTGTAGGTCTTTTCTTAAATTGTGTGGCTTGCAGTAGCCATGAACCAGCCAAGCCAGGAGATGAAGCAAGTGTGAGGAGAGCAAGAAAAATCCAGAAAAGAACAGCAAGAGCACAGTAATTGCTTTTCAAGTTCCACAAAGATGGTCTGGACAAACATCAGTCTAATTGGAGAATTTCTTCAGTATTTTATTCCAAATAAATAAGCCGTCCAACTCTATTACATATGATGTTGTGTATTTGTCCCAATGATCTTTAACTGGGTAATGGGACTGCACTTCTTTGTGTGTTTTCATTCCAAATTACTAAAACAAGCTTTCTAAAATCTCCCCAGAAAAACATGATGTCCTGTTAAATCACTACTCCAATATGATTATAAAAAACCTGATTCTTATTACTCTGTTAGTTTGTCATAAGCTGTAATAAAGCAGAGCAATAACTAGCCAGCACGAAAGAGTGAGCATTTCCAGCTAAAGTGCAGAGAAGTAGATAGGACCTAATTTGTGTTCTGCAAAGCCTCAAGCCAGCCAGAGGCTGACAGTCTCCCTCTCGCTGACTTCACTAGAAATCTCTCAGCACCTCATAGGATTGCAGAGCACCTGCTAATATCGACCTCATCAGTGCAGCTCCAAGTACTCAGTGCTCACATCAGCTCTGAACATAAATTATACTTGAGGGGATACAGTATTTGTAAGAGCTAATCCAAACATTAATGAGCACCTTCACTATTTCACTGGGTCAAAAAGGGTGCACCCACTCAGCCATCCATGAAGGTGTCATATCACAGCCAAGTGGATCAAGCCATGTAAAATTATTTTGCAATGTTTCCATATCAAAAAATATGTACATACATTGAATCCACCAATCTTGTTGCCTACAAATACTGCTGATGCCTGGGAATTTACTGAGCCATCCACAGAGCTTTTTGAACTGTCTTTAGGACCTGAGCCAAACCCCAGATCCTGAGCCTTCTTTGATGCTAGGATCACTTTTATAGCACCCAATTACAGTTGTTTCTCTTATTCTAATTCACCAATTTCTTAATAGCAACAAAATACTTGCTAGTCACACACACATTTCACTGTAAGGAGATTATTGCATAATATATTTTTAAAGTTCATTTGGTCTGTGACCTTGCATCCTCTAACATCATCCAAGTAGGCACTGGATTTACAGAATAGCACTGCATTGAAAAGAGATCAGATTTTTTCCAAAATAGTTCCCATTCTGCAGTTTCTGTTCTCTTTTCAACTGAGATATTACTGACTTTGAAAACCTGGTCTCTGGATAGCCTGCAAGATATGAATTAAACTAAAGAAAATACTTTATATAACTTGGTATTAACGCTAGTGTTGCACAATGAGGTGGTTAGAAGCTTCTCTTTGACATATCCTGGAACTTGTCCACTTGAACATTTTGCATTTAATTTCTTTGTTAATTTTATTTTAAAAGGGAAAAAACCCCCACACTTAGGGGTGCAGGCAAAGGTGATAGTCAATCTCCTCCATAATATTAATCTTGGAGAGTGACCAACCCAAATATATTTGCTCCAAAATTGATGTTTCTCTTTTCATTTTATTTTCAAAGTTTGAAAGGGGAAACAGAGATCATAATGGAAGCTGGGTTTCATTCTTGACCACAGCGTGTAGTGGGAAGATCTCAAAATTATTTATGTGCATGTATCTTATATTTATTTTCCTCCTCTTTTTAAAGAGGTTTTGAATAATTCAGGCAATGACTGTTTGGATAACAGAGTTTGTGCATCCCTGAAGATTGAAATCTTCTAATTACCCCATAACAGATATAGCTTGGAACTTGTAACACCAGGTTTCCTTATCCCACCTACCCACAGCCCAGGGCTCATCCCTATGCATGAGGCCTTTGCTATCCAGCTCCCAATTAGGTCTCAGCTTGTCCTTCAAGACATCCAACCAGGCTGACAGTGAAGATAACATCCATAAGAGGCCACTTGCCCTGGGGGAAGTCAACTGTCACTATCAAACTTGTTCCAGCAAAAAATTAAACATTTGGCATATGACAATAGCATACCCGTCACTATTGCCTTAGATCAGCCTTCAACCTCACCAGAGAGAGGGTCATAAATCCTTATTGAGCTCTCCTTTTTATTTCCCAGTAAGTCCTCCTCTCTGAGCATTAGCTCTTGAGCTCATTGACCTGGGTATACACTTAAGAAACTCTGTTAGTTCTCTAAAATAGAAAAAATGAAGACAGGCAGAAGCTGAGTTAATCACTTGGACATATGGAAATAATGTGACAATGCTGTTTATATGCAGGCAGGCAGTTCCCTAATAGCATCACTGCAAAACTCTAAGGGTTTTTTAACTGGGAAAAAAACGCCCAAAACAAAGAAAGGGAGCTGCATAAGACAGCCAGAATTTGATGGATTTGATTGAAAGCTCTTCTTCTGCTTAGTTTGCTGTGGGCATAATGAGCATGATCTGTAAATGCTACACAATATTTAAAATCTACAGCCAAATTCAAGCCAAAAAATGAGACAACTTCTCAGTTAGGAAAGGGAGACTGGCTGGACAAAGGAAAAACAACAATTTTGCCATAAAACTCTTACTGAAATACTCTATAATAGACAGCCCTGGCTACTTAACCTCTCTTCCAGTGTTGTAATGGAGATGAGACATTGACTTTGTTTTGCTGTTTGGATCCAGGTCACCACATAGTGCACTATATTTGGTAAGACTTGAGCAAAAATTTGCCATTTTATTTCTCCTGTGGCTACTCATAGAGAGGTGGCTCCAGAGCTGTGCTCTTCTGGTGCCAGGAAAACTTTCATTTCCAAGGTAGGTTTACCCTGGGACCCTGCTACCCATTTGTCCTTTTAGAATTATCCCTTGATTTAAACGATCATTGTTTTCTGGCCTTTTTTTTCCTGATAATTTTTATATAGACCGATCATAAAAGTACTAAAGATGTTCATACCAATATGAACAAAGGAAAAAACCAGGAACCATGTGACTGACACGATATAAACAGCTGGGGGATTGGGAGGTTTAAAGGTGTAAAATTTCCCTCTGCACATGAATATCAAACACACTGCATTTGAGGATCAGAAGGAGAGAGAGGTGTTTCATTTGGTTAACAAAGAGAGGCCACTAATAAAGTTTAAACCTGAATTTGCCAACTGGTTTTTGATGGTTCAGCTGCTAATGTTCCATTCACAAAGTTGTGTACAGCCAGTATCCAGCTGTAAGAGGTTTCCTTCCCTGTGTTTCTGTCTCAGGTGGCAGCACTGGCAGCTGCTGAGCAGAGAGCAGTTTCCTCCAGTCCTTCCCACGGGCGACACACAAATGTCCTGTCACATTTCCCTGGGCCAGGCAGTTGGGTGCACGGGCCAGTGAGCCACAAGTGCTGGGCTTGGGGCAGCAATCAGATGGCCACAGGATCCGGCCCAGTGGCTGCTCTGCTCCTGTGGGCACAGGGAAGTTTTGGCTGGGTGGGAAGGAACCGGCTCCATGGCTGACTTCCTTGTGAAGGACAATAAAAGCAGTGAGTGGGGACCTCACACCAGCCTGTTTGCTTGAATAGTGATATCAGCAATAACAATAAATCCCTTTTTCCAGCCCAGTCCTGTGGAGCACCCAGAATGGACTTTAATGGTAGTAATGGTAATTAATTTAATGGTAATGCTGGTAATTCTCAGCAGCCAGAGCATTGTGTGGGGCTCTCATGTCTGGTTTAGGCTGGGCTCACCAGCTGCCTGTGCTGATGGGAGCAGCAGAGTTCTTGGCACAGGCTGCAATAGCTACCCAGGAAGTGACTGGCACCCAGCAGGCACCTGAGCCCAAGCCTCTGGCAGGCCAGCCTGTGTATCACCACAGCAGTGGGTCCCTGCCCCTCCACAAAGGGTGACAATCAGGAAACTTGGCCAAATTGCTGCTGGAGCAGTCCCTGGTCACCACTGCAACACATGGATCCTTGGGCTCTGTTTGCAGGGTGGCCTGCAGAGCCATGTCATTAAAGGTCACTGCTGTGTGTCCTCAGCCTGCTGAATATGAGGCCATCCCTAGCAGCTGGAGTACCACCAGACTGGGAGACAGCAGGTCCCCTGCCATAGCAACACCTGGGAAAGGGAAATAGGCATAGGTAAGGAGGCCTCCTCTGAAGACTGAGAGCAGACATTGCTGGCAGTAACTCAACTTGCAAGTCGTATCTGAACTGATGAACTTGGGCTGGAGGTTTCTGCACCATATTCCTTTCCCCAGACCATTTCCTAAACTATTCACAATGAGGAAAGTGCTTGCATTTGATTTTGCCACTAAGTGTTAATTTGGGACCTGCTATACCTTCTTTGTAATCTCTGCTTCACTAGTTTTAAATCCAGTGGGATGAAATAGAAAAATAGGGCTAGAGGTTACAAAAAAACCTGGAAAATATTGTTCTGTCTTTTAAACCATTCATGGCTGTTCCATGTATGTTTTAAGCTCTCACCTGACAGTTTTCAATCAACTAGCTCATATTCAAGCTTAGTTCCTTGACAGTTCCTAAACTGTGGTCTGCTAATACTTTAAAAATTGAGGAGAACTGCATGTGGGCAATAACTGGATATAGAGAAAACACCAAAAAAAAAAATAGTACCCAGCATGGAAACACAGATTGCAGCACAGGAGACAGAGTCAGCTTTGAAGACTAGGCAGAAATCCAAGCCATCCCTAGTCATGGCTGGAAGTGGAAACACAAAGGATTGCATCCCACTCCTCCCAAGTCACTGCTCCCTAAACCCTTGCTCAGCTTAACGCAGGCTGCGCTTTGCCTCTGCAGCAGGGCTGCTATCATTTGTAGTAGGTTGCATTCCCAAGGCCATTTGCATGTTTCACATTTTTCATCTATTTTAGATCTTCCCTCACACACTTCTGCCCCCACTTGCCTCTATTCTCTGCAGGGATTCTCCCAGAGCTGGCTCTACAGAAATCTCTCATCATCCTTAGCAGAGCTCTTCTGTGTGAGTGCTTTGCCAAACACGCTCATCTTTTATTCCTCCCTTAGTCCATCAGTCTGGCTTTTCTACCTTTGTTTATGTCAGTAACACCTTCTTCCTTTTCAACCTTTCTTCTCTTTTTATAGAAAGTATAATGAAAAATTAAGTTAAACCACAAAGCCTCATTTTTTAAAATTTCATCTGACCTAGATAGCCAGAATCAAAGAAATTCTGAGCTAATGATGAATCTGCCTGGTTCAGCTAATCATGCCTAATTGCCAGAGTTCATGGGCACTGAGCTGTCAGTGCAGGAACAGAACAAAATGATCACAGAGTGGTGCTTTCACTGGTTTGTGCTGAAAAGAGTGATGAAGTTTTCTTATTTGGAAACATAAAATTGAGATAAAATTTGCTGGAAGGTGATAAATTTGCAAAATGGGTCAAATCCCAGACTGAGATATTTAACAGCAACCTATTCACTCAGCAAGAAGCAAACCAAATTCATTAGAAAATCTGCAGGTAAGAGGACTTTGCCAATCTAATAGAGTAAAACTCAAGAGATGAAATAAATTCCCAAACTAGCAGTCAACAGTGTGCAGCCAGCAATAGCCCTAAAGAATTGTTTCCATTTTCTCACCAATTCAGCTGTGTGACTTAATGCTGGTTCCAATTGTTATTGTATTAACTGTTCATAATATGTTAATCTCAAATTTGGTCAGGACAATACCTGGCGTGTTGTAAATCAATAAAAATACCTACATTGCCATACAAGTAGATATATGACCTCTGAGTAATATCTTAGGAACTAAAGCTGCATGTGACATTCAGTATTGTTCTAGTAATTAATAATCTGCAGATAGCTTCATATTTCATTCTTGAACTAAAAACATCATTTGACTGGCAGTGTGAAGTAACCTGCACGTGATGGACATTAATTGTAAACAAGAATCTGAATTCTTCCCTATCCTATTAAAAAGAGAAACACTAAATTACATTTCATTATTTCATAGTAAGCAATATATGGCAAAAGTCTGAAACAAGTACCTAGCTATACATATTTTATTAGATACTACCTTTTCATTTATACATACTCACTAGTGGCAACAGCTCTGCTATGAAAAAGCTTTTTGCCATATCAGAGAAGGAAGGTTATTTTCCCCCAAATAGCAACTACCTACTGTACGGAATCAGGTCTAATGTGTTTAAGTACAGAGTACTAAAATGACATTATTATAAATATTGCTTCATAAAACTTCAAACTACCACAGTAATTTGATATCAGTACAATCAAACTTTATGTGACTTTTTGTGCAGGCATACTTCTGCAATTGAGAGCTTCTTACTTGTACTTTTTCTGTGTGGGTACTCCTGCAGTAGTTTAGCAAATACTAACTGATGTCCCAGTCTAAAGCTGCCTATTAACAGAGTAGGGTTCTATGAGGTGGGCTTTGTAGAACAGGTGAAGTGTGTCATGACAAATAAGAACAGATCTAGATTAGGTAAGAAGGGAAGACAAAGGGAGAGAAGACTTGGTTGGAGAAGAGGGCTGAGAGGGATCTCTGTGTCAGTCCCTGGTATCACTTTCCTCCCTGTCTCAGACTTATTCTGCACCACATTACAGCCCTAAGTTCAAAACCTAATGCATTGATCCCTGCTGGGAACAACTCATGTGCAAAGACTGCCTCTTATAAATCTGCCACATTTTAGATTCAAGATGGCTGAATATCAGTGGTGGATGATGTGACTGCTTAAGCTAACTTCTAGTATGATTCTGCTCAGAAGTGGACAGCAAAGCTCCTCTTGAACACAAGAAGGTATGAGGGTGGTGCAGAAGATGAGTGGTGCACTCCTTGTTTACAAAAGCAGTACCTTCTGAGACAAAAGCAGTGTTTCAGGAAAGTGGTGAGGCAGAGCAGCGGACCCTCACAGCCAGCACTCATGACCAAGGTGGACTTCCACCAGCTGCCTCAGCCTAGACTAAATACCTCCAGCTTGAAGCTTGGGGCAGCTTCTGCTGTATCTTTGTTTTTGCAATCACAGCTCTCTGATGCTGCAAGTCAGGCAAGTCAGGCAAGGCTCAGATTCACACCTGCAACATGGGGTCTGAGCAGAACACAGGAAAACTTTCATCTGTGCCCTGACCTAGTGATCACTTTGTCTTAGGCAACATAGAGAATAAAGTTGTTTGGTGAGAAATCAATTAATCAGGACCAAAAGTTGTGGGAATGGAGATCTGGAGGCAGATATATCATTGGCAGCCCTCATTAGTGAGAGAAATAGATGGGTTGATGTACTGGTTTGGGCTGGAGTAGCCTTCATTTCCTTCATAGTTGCTTGTATGGTGCTTGGTTTTGGATTTGTGACACAAAAAATGTTGATAACATGTTATGCCATTGTTTGGTATAACATAAAGGGATGTTTTAGCTATCACTGAGCAGTGCTTGCACAACATCAAGGATTTTTTGGCCTCTCACCCCACCCCACCAGTGAGCAGGCCAGGGATGCACAGAGACTGAGAGGGAATGCAGCCAGGAGAGCTGACTTCAGCTGCCCAAAGGGAACTGCCCAGAAAAACTGTGGATGCCCCATCCCTGGCAGTGTTCAAGGCCAGGCTGGATGGGGCATTGAGCAACCCAGTCTGGTGGAAGAGGGGTTGGAACTAGATGATCTTTTAGATCTCTTCCAACCCAAACCATTCTATGATATTCCATACCATAGGGTATCATGCTCAGCAATAAAGTCTGGGGAAAGAAAAAGGAAGTGGGGGGTGTTGTTGGAGTTACTGTGTTTGTTTTCTCGAATAATCATTATGTGGGATGGAGTCCTGCTTTCCTAGGGATGGCTGAACACCTGCCTGCCCACAGGGAGTAGTGAATTATTTCCTTGTTTTGCTTTATTTGTGCACATGCATTATCTTTCCTGATCAAATTCTCTATATCTCAACCCATGAATTTTCTCACTTTTATTCTTCTGATTCTCTCCCCCATCCCACTGCAGAGGGGAGCAAGCTAGGGGCTGGTGGGGCTGTTCCCAATTGGGGATAGCCCATGAGTGCAGAAATGAAAAAGGAGCAGGGATTGTGGGACTGATGCCTTAGGTTTTAGCTTTCATATTTTTTTAGATTCTGTGCTGTTTTAGTGGGTAGTTTTAGGTTTCATATTAAGTACTACTAAGTTCTCTTCACAGAATAGACAGACAAAACAATTCCTTCTCTAGCTTGATACCAAGGACAGCTTTCAGGCCCAAGAATGAAAACAGTGGTGAAGTGAGACGAAAAAACAAGGAGGATGGAGCTTTATAACTGGAAGCTATAACTGGACAATTAACTCCAATGTGTTAATGAACCAGAACTTACAAAAGTGTGAGACCTCGTGATCGGGCGTCCATTTTGTGACCATTTTGGGTTCATCTTGGGTGTGGCCCAGCTGGACTCTTGTGTGACCCAGGTGTGCCCATTGAGGCCTTTTAATAAATCCCTACTTTATTCTCTTGCTCTGTCTAGTCTCTGTTCCAGTTCAGCCTCCAGAAGGCATCAGGACAAGGAAACCTAGAAAAGTCTGAGAGGTACAGGCTGGGCCGGACATGGGTAGAGAATAAAATGGAGAGGAAGGGAGCAGGCAGGACTGGAAGAGAACAGGAGGTATGGGATCATGGTTTCAGGAGATGAGTGGAAAAGCTTAGGACCATTAAATTTAGCACAGCCTCCTGCAGAGCCCTGAGCTGCTCCCACAGTCCTGAATCCACCTTTCCTCTGCAAATCTATGGGCAAAGCGCTCCCTCCCCATGTTGGGTCAGCTGAGGAAGCAGAAGAGCTTTGCTTGCTGTTCCTCTGCTACCTCAAGAGGTCCCAGAGGTCTGTGTGGAACCCAATGGCAGCAGCTCAGATCATGACTCACTGGGGTGTCACCATGATGCCACACGACCAAGTTTCCTGTGCTGGGGGTGTAGTTCTGCTTTCCCTTTCGCGGTAATAAATTACAGGATTGAAATAGCAACAAAAGTACAAGATTATGCTGGAAAGCACAAAGTGCTGCAGTTGAGGGGGTTTGCCACTTTTACTCTCCTCTCTCTTTTCACAAACCAGCACCCGCCTATTTTGTGGTCCTAGCATGAAATCACTGTGTTTTCTTCAGTTCTCTTCCCTGCTGCTCTGGGCATGACTTGGTGTGGTGCAATGAAAGAAAAGCTGTGTAGTTGATGTCTTTTCTTCTTTTGCATGAACAAGGCAACGCACAGCGAGTGATATGGGGGCTGAAAGGAAGCTGACCTGCCAGGCAATGCAGGCCATGGCTGCCCTGAAAAACGAGCTCTTGGTCTCTGCATGGAGCCCTGTGTGGGGAGGGATCGACCTTAAGTCACTTCTTCCTGGACAACAGCCTGACCCAGGGGCTTAGACTGGTTTTCAGACTTGAAAGATGTTCTTACTGACAAGGTGTCTTTGTACCACACATAAGGCGTGATTATGATTCTCACAAATGAAAATGTCTCAGATTGAATTCTCAGAAATACTGCTTTGGACTTCAGTGCACGTCGGCTCCTTTTGTTTGGTGAGGATAAAGCATGTCCTCAATTCACTGTGTGTCCTTAAAAGAACATAGTATTTGTGAAGCACTCAGATACCTGAGTGCCCTAGGAAAACAGTAATTCTGACTTTGGAGGAGTGGGTAGTGACTACGATATGGATGGAATGCTGCATTCAAAAGGAGAGTTGCAATGAAATGTTTAATACACTGATGGAAAGATGCTGAGGGAAAGATACTGAGATTGAGTGTAGAATGAGATAAGACAATATCATGATGTTTTGCAATCACATTTGCAACAGGCCAGTCTTGAGTTTCATGGATAACCTTAATTGTTTGGGTTTTTTTTTTTAGTTTAAGTACTTAAGTTTTTAGCCCTAAAACCATTTTTCTCTGATAGTATTTACCATGTGTGCAAGTGTTTATTACAGAAAAGAATAATAACCTGAGCTACTTAAGGAATTACCTTCCTCTATAAATTAATTTGATGGAAAATAAATCAGCAAGGCTATTTGCACACTTTAGCTATGCTTTTGCAACTGTACCATAGTGCAAGAAATCTTATTTGATACTAAAATTCTGTTTTACTTACTGACTTAATTTACTGATTGAATCTACTTGTCAATTTGTTGAATTCAGCTATGTAAGGTGGACAGCATCATACACACTGATTGTCAGGGCATCTGGTATATTTATGTAGGAATTTTTATTTATTGATATCTAAAGAAACAAATTAGTTATTAGGAAATATCCATCAAATTTTATGTCAAAACCCTTGAGAAACTAATTTTGTTGGTGTTGCACAGAGATTCCTAGACAGCTAAATACTCTGGGCTAAAATTTCACTTCACAAGATAGTCAGTAAAACTTTTAGGAAATCGTGGTCATATTTTGTCGCCTAACAAAATGTCAGGAGGAAATATTTCTTTTAAAAATATTTTTTTTAAAAAGCTGAGAATAAGCAGAGCACATTTGGCAAGTTCTGAACAGCAGCAGGCTGGCAGCTTTTCCAGGCTGTTTATTTTCTAGTAAATGTGAAGTTAGCATGAAGCAGGGGGGAGCTCTGGGGAGCCAGGAAAACTGGACAAACCAAGTAACAGCACCACTGCTAAAAAAAAAGGGAGCTGACAATTAAATATTTATAGCCTTATGGACAACAAATACTCGTCAGGGCAAGACTACAAAGCAGTCTCATGCACAGCTATTCCTTTTACTCTCCCTCCATCCATTTCTTTCACCATATCCTTTCTCAGAATACTTGCTAGACTGACAGCATTATAATTGCCAATCCACTGCAAACTAGTAAAATGGGGAATGCTTTTAAAGGCCTTTTTATGGATTTCCCAGTTGATTCAGCTGGTTCTTATTCAAATATTGTGTTCATTTTAAATGCTGCAAATTTTAGGGCAAGTATGACATTTGTTGAAGAATCTGTTTTTGAAATATATCATATTTAGAGATCTATAAATAAATAAAATTCAGAAATAATTTTGATTAATTTTTAGATTATTAGAACAGTTTTCATATTGTACTTCAACCACTATTTTAGGAGTTGTTTTTTACCAGGAAAAGACTACACTATAAATAATTCTTTCAGTATTTCTGTGGATGCTGACTTTTAAGGCAGCTGAAATGAAAGCAGCTCTTCAGAGGATATCTGTGCAAGATTTCCCCTTCAGTTAAACTTCTATGAAAGATCAAAACAAGAAGACACCACAAACAAGGCTGTGGTACTCACTGCCAGGCAGATTTAGCTTTGTCCCTCACCTACAGGGATGCTGGAAAGGACAATTTGCAACCTGTTTTTGAGGGTCACTGGTGGTAATGCTGGGAGACCTGCTTCACAACTTTGTTTCTGTAGCATTGCTACACGGGGCTGACCTCCACAGGGATGTGGGAGTAGTTTAACCCCATGCTACAATACTGTCTTTTGTGTTAAATGTTTGTGGGTTTTTCTCCTGGAGTTTAATAGTTTGAGGGCCAAAAGGGCTGAGCTGTGCTCTGAAGTGTGCTCTGCTCCTGGTTACAGTCATCAGTCAGAGAGAGAGCAACACGCTCATTTACTGCTAGGTAACAACTGTGCCTCATCACCTATGAGACTGCAAGAGGTTTTCTTGGTGTCTACCTAATCTAAGGTCTGCCATTTATTGGGATACTTGTTCACTTCAGTTCAAAACCCAATTTACTACTATTAAAGAAACTACCAACTCTTCTAAATATCCTCTGCTGCTACCCTAGGATAATCATTGATAGGGGTTCTTAGAAAATATAAAATCTGCTAAGTACTTGAGCCTTCATGCAAAGTTTCTATAGCCAACAACATCAAGAATCTTTGGAACACCAGTTCTTTACACAATTCATCATGCAATTCATTACTTCACAATCTTGTATTTGGATTTTTAAAAAAACCCAACATCATTAATATTTTGGAATTGCAATGCTGTTAGGAAAAAATCCCCATACAACTTGATATGTTTGTCTTGCTAATTTTAAAGATCCACCCACTCTACTTGAAAATAAATTATTTGATTTCATAAATGTCAGTCAGGAGAACCAGGGCATCAGCCTTCACTGCCTATGTTCACTTGACAGTTGTACGTCTGTGTATCAGAAGAACATGCTGTGGGTCTACCATAGTCCTATGTCAGATTTCACTTAGTAAATTGAAAAAATACCCTAAACAATAATAAAACACCATAACCCAAACCAACCAACCCCAACCCCCCCACCAAACAAACTAAACAAAAAAAAAACCCAAACCAAAACAAAACTATACATTAAAAAGAACCCAAACCTTAAATGGATTGAAGCAAATCAAGTGTTCCAGTTAGTTTCATGGCAAGGGAAAAGCAAGCTGTATTAACTCTGGTATTTCTAAACCCCAAGACTGTGGTTTTAGTCTAGGATGTTGTCATCTGGGAACAAGAATCCACACCCACATCACGGACGCGCTGCAATCCAGGGCCCAGGACACAGCACTGCCCACAGCCCCACATCAGCCCCACTCCCACACGTGCATCTAGGGCACCACTGAGGTATAGGGGCCTTGCTGAAACAGTTCTTTACCATGCCTGTGCTTCTGAAGCTGTGCAAGCGTGACAAATGGCTGGGGCTTAAGCATTTTCTACGTTAGTAGCCCTCCCCACCCCTCACTCCAGCCCACCCCAGCAAACCGAACAAATGCCCCATATCTGGAGATGTTTCGATGCCTGAATTATTAATAAAATAAGCATGATAATGAATAATCTATGTTAAGCATTTTCTTACCCTTTATTTTTTCATTATGATCAGAAGAGGAATATGATTAACAGCAGTTTAAACTTTAGCAGTACAATTTCAGTATTAAATATAAAACTACACTGCAAGTTGATGTGGTTTAAAAATGGTTAAGTATACTCTAGCCTTAAATTTATGTATCAAATACAAGTAACTCAATTGTTTCTTGCCTTGACAATTAACATATCTAACAGGTTTCAACAAGCCAGACATCCATCTTTTCCATTAAAAAAAATAAGCAAGCACACCAACTCTTATTCATAGCAAGAGGGGGTAAAGACTCAACACTTTCCTGAGTGTTGTGCAAATAATAACAGGTTCAAGAAAGTCAGTTAAATAAATGTAATGATAAACCTAAAGCTAAGCTGGAGGACCTTTTGATTAACTTCATATTTCATATATCATTTGCATCAGTTGAGAGCAACATGAGTTACAGAACTTCCATGAAAACAAGCCACTTACAAGCAGGTGTTTAAGCTTGATCAGTTTATTAAAAGGATTATATGACACGGTTGCCTGCAATAGCAGGGGACTGGATCTGATGACCCAGGAAGTTCTTTCCAGTCCCATGTTTCTAAGCCATGCACCAAGTGTATCCAGCCCACACTTTCACATTTGGAAAAAGCCAAAGCCACACACACACACTCACAGGAAAAAAAATGTAAAAAAAAATTTAAAAAAAGACCTTGATGACACCATTTCATTTTTCTAGTTATTCACTATGCAGAAGGGAACAGAGCTTAAGTCCTGTACAGAGGATACATTTACTCGAGGTTGATGTGGTACTGAAGTCAGTTAATAATTAGATACCTCCAGGCAGATTCAGTTACAGGGCATACCAACACTGCACACTGCCAGACAATTTCTAATCAAGCCAAGAACCTCTTGCAGAATGAGGTCTCTGCTAGCAAGCACAGAGCACACTGAGTAAGCTAAAAGCAGCTGTTCTTAGGTGAACTACCCTACCAACCATGAGTGAATGACAGATAGATGGTAAGAAGCATTTACCTACTAGACAAGATCTCTGCACACCCAGCAGAAGTAATTAGTTCAGAGCTGCAACCATTGCTCCAACCTTGCCTGTCTCTGGAGTACATTCTCTCTAAAAGCTGGTCAACAGAATCGGTGCAGCCATTCTCAAGCACTACTACAGTAGCAGTTTGCAGCTGCTATGCAAGACTCTACTTTCAAATGGTAGTCAGACATTCCCATCATTGAGGCCAGTTTGCTAGGACAGCATTCACAGCCACGGTAATAAGCCTTTGCAACAAATAGATACCTAAGCAATTGACAACATTCAGCCCATCTAACTTTTAGGCACTTGGTTAAGGTGTCTGGGTCCCTTGTCTCCCAGAACTGCCCCCACNCTACTTTCAAATGGTAGTCAGACATTCCCATCATTGAGGCCAGTTTGCTAGGACAGCATTCACAGCCACGGTAATAAGCCTTTGCAACAAATAGATACCTAAGCAATTGACAACATTCAGCCCATCTAACTTTTAGGCACTTGGTTAAGGTGTCTGGGTCCCTTGTCTCCCAGAACTCCCCCCACCCCCCAGGGGAAAAAAAAATAAAAATCACTGAAGGCAGGTAGTCTCAATTGCCTTCTGGAGGTGTCTCTTGACCTCCCACTGAGCAAATCAAGTTCTTAACACTCGCACCTCAGTTAGACAGGATGAATGGAGACTTGCATCTCTTCCTAGAGACAGTATTAATTCTCTCCAAAACCAAATGCAATCAAGCAATTACGGTTTGCAACCCATTACATTTGGAAACAAAAACTTACAGTCAGTAATTATGCTGTAGTCCCTCCCTCCCAAGCATAAAAGCCTTCCACATGGAGGCTCTGCTTAAAAAAAAAAAAAA
>VYXF01004968.1:346925-374803 GCA_013397295.1 Polioptila caerulea | reverse complement strand
CTGGCCAGGATGTTGTTCTGGCCTGGATGTGCCGCAGGAATCATTTCACCCACACAATGCCCGGTGTGAGAAACGATGCTCACTTTTAAATTTTCAAAGGTTTATTAAACCTTAACAAAATACAACTGAAGGACTGAATAAGGAGAGAGATCACAGTGCTGGGAGCGTGTGACCCTCTGCCACATGCTCATTCACCAAATGGCTGCTTTCCCTTTTACACCTTGGGGTTGTATCAGGCAACCCTGGCCTCCCCTAAAGTCTCTCAGTTCACTCTTCTTCGCTGTCCCTGGGTGGAGATCACTTTCTTGCAGCTTGGTTGGAGGTGTTGCCTCCTAGGAACAAGTCTGCCCTCCTCCCAAATGCCCTGACTATCAAGGCCATCCAGTGGCAGCAATAAAAGGGGGAGGGGAAAGAGGACTACGGGGGAGAACAAATCACAATAACATAACTGTACATCAATAAAACTTGTCTTAGCATACATATAATATTCATCCCTTAATTGTGAGAACCGACCATCACATTACCCATCTATAATACCTGGGTTGTGCAGAGAAAATCTTTCCTTCACACATGATTTTTACTAGATCTTTCCCATATTTACACAGTCAAAAGCCAGAGAAATTCATTGGTTCCATGTTCACTGGGCCCAAGTTACACTGTTCTTAGTATCTGGTTTCCTATGGGTTATCAATCCCTTCGCCTTGAGCATTAATTATGTTCTCATTCTTCTAGGACAGAGGCCCCAGGGTAACAGCCAGCCTGGAGCAGCTGGGATGGATGCAGTGGGAATATCAAGGCCTGTGTGCTCCCTGAAAACCTCTGCCCTGGAGATGAGAGTCATTTCCATCAGTGCATAAACTTGTTCTTAAGCCCTTTTCTTGGGAAGAGTGACTCACTTGCAATATCCATCTGAATCGTTCTCCTGAGGTATTTTTAGACAACAGTAGTGGTGGTCCAGTGAGTCACAGCTCCAGCTCCAGCTCCTGTGCTGGCCATTAATGCAGAAATCCCTGGGATCCAGGGTACTGGATTACTCTCCAGGGCTGCCTCCATGGAGCTCTGCCTCACCAACACGCCAGCCCTCACTCCCACCACATTGTTTGAACAGTGGAGTTTGTTCTCTCCTCACAAACAAAACAATTGGAGCAGGCGTCCAAAAGCCCTTCAACTCCAAATCACTGTAATCCAACTTGATTTCTCAGCAATCCAACTTGACTTCACTGCCTGTACCAGCCATTATTCCAAGTGCAGGAGAATATAAGACAGAAGTGATGGGGAAAGAGGGAGGGAGGAAGGGAAAGGAGGCAGCCTGGAATTTGGCAAGGGAATGAGCTGGGTCGTTCCAGATTCTGGCAAGGAAGAGCCTATTCCTTGTGCTAAAAAGTGAACAAGGCATGGAGCACTTTAAAGAGCTTCTGTGATTTACCTACAATAAATCTCACGCTTCAAAGGGCTAGAGAAGCTGGTGGGGGGAGCAGAGCAAGTGAGAGGAGAGGCTGCCCTGCTACCTCCTGGCACAGGGTAAATGCAGCAGGGTTTTCTGTTTGTTCCCTTCAGGAGTGCCCACTGAAAGTTTTGTCAGAGCTCAGCCTCAATGATTCTGTGGTTCCGTGACATGGACTTGGGCAGAAAGGATCCCATGGTTCTGTGACACAGGCCTGAGCAGAGACACCCCTGCTCAAACAAGGCGTGCCAGTAAAGTTGCTTTGAACTACTCCATCTCTGCATTTTAACACCAAGAAGCCAAGGCACGAGGGGTCAGGATGGGCACAAGGCCTGTGCAGGCAGGCAGAGAGGGCCTGAATCAGATTCAGCCTGACAGCAAACTGCCTCAAAGGAAAAACCAGAGGTGATGCCCTGGGTCTTCCTTGATATCGGCAAAATGCAGAGAAATTAAGGAAAAATTTCCCTGGTAAATCCCCAGCCAGCATTCCCTGCTGGGGCACAGAGGACATTTCTCACTCTATCAGAGGTCCCCTGCTCCCCCAGCCAGAGCTATGACAGGCTGCTTAGAAAGATGCTGTAGCCCAAGGCTGCTTTTAAAGCTGGTCTGACCAATCAAGAAGTTCCACTGACAGCACTGATTCCAGACAACTGTTTGAAAAAAGAGCAAAGCAGGAGGGGAAAAAGAAAACCAAAACCCCAACCAGAACCACAAAAAAGCCCTGAGCAGCACATGGAGAGTTAAGTCTTGTTGTCACAGCGTCTTCAAACTATTTTAATTGTTAGTTTTGCTGAACAAACATGTGAAGGAGGTGTGCTCATTTCAACCATTTTTAAGCAGAGAGGCTCAAGTGGCTCTGCTCTGCTCTGTGCTCTCATGTGATGAGACATAAATCAGTTCTTCATGTGTGTGTGTGTAGTGTTTATCCTCTGCAGCTCAGGCTGTTCTGGTTTGGGGCATTTCTGTGCTCCTGGCTGGAACTCCCAGCCCACTGAGTGCCTCCCAGGGATGACAGACCCCAGTCCCACAAGCACTACAGCCCCATCCACCAGAGCATCCCACAGCACCAGTGCAGAGGGGTGCTCAGTCACCTGCCTGCCAACCTGAATGATCCCAGGGTTCTGAAAGCAGAGGCCAAAAGCACAGAGAGATGGATTGGCAGCATTTGGGGCTGAGCTAACAGCCCATCAACACCTTCAGAGAGTTCTGCTCCCCCATGCTGGATTCTCAGCTTCTCTTTATGGCTGTTTCCCACTCCCACCTCAACACCCAACACAGCCCTCCCCCAAAATTCAGCTGAGTTTGGTGCAAGGAATGGGACAGTTGTCCTGACAGGGTGTTTTGGAACCAGCAGCTGCCACAGAATGCGTGTGTTTGACATTTTTTTCTCAGCAAAACACAGCAGTCTGGAAGCAGAGAGTCATCTGTTTTCGGGACGGGAAGTGGTTCTGCAAGTGCAAAGAAGCACTTTTGCGTAACTTCCAGCTGAGACAAGATTCCTGACAGCCAAATGTTCGCAAGTAACAGTTCCCAGCAGCTGAGCCATTGTCAGGGAAAGGAGCTTTGACAGTAATCACAGAATCCCAAACCGGTTTGAAAGAGAACTCAAAGCTCATCCAGTTCCACTTCTTCCATTATCCCAAGCCCAGATGTCCAGCCTGGCCTTGGACACTTCCAGGGATCCAGGGGCAGCCACAGCTTCTCTGGGAGCCTGTGCCAGGGCCTCAGCACCCTCACAGGGAAGAATTTCTCCCCAGTATCCCATCTAACCCAGTCCTCTGGCAGTGGGGAACCATTCCCCCTTGTCCTGGTACTCCAGGCTCTTGACCAAAGTCCCTCTCCAGCTTCCTTACAACCTCTTTGGGTTCTGCTGCCACCAGATCTGTATTCCCAACATGGAAGATGTTAAAAAGCCCTACCAACCTCTCTGGATAAGCAGGAGAAAAGGAGGACAGTTCTAAAGGAAGGAGTCAAAGAAAGGAGCTCATGGAGACCTGAGAGGAGGTGGTGGTGTCCTGGGGCACTGGCTCCTCTTTCCCATTCCCATTCCCATTCCCATTCCCATTCCCATTCCCATTCCCATTCCCATTCCCATTCCCATTCCTGTTCTCATTCCCATTCCGGTTGCCCTAAAGCAGCCAGAGTTCTCTCTGCACCTGCTATCCACCCTGGGAACACTTCATTTCAGCAGGGAATTGCAGCACACTTGCAGACAGACTTACAGCTGCCCTGGTTCATGGGAAGACTCTGGGAGATGGATTTTAGGGCAGTGCCACAAACGAAGGTGAGACCCAAAACCTGTTTGTCACGCAGCCACCGGTGTGGGATGGGGAGGGGCAGCTGATGCTCCCAAGGGGGATCCAGCATGAGCCACACCCTCTGTAAATCAGATAATTTTTCAATTCCTTGCTCACACTGCCTTCAGGATTGGAACCTGCAAACTCATCCATTCTGCATTAGTCATGGCACTTGGAGATTTCTCATTTTGACTGGGAGCCAGAAGTTATTTCCCTTTTAATCCATCGGTGTTTACACATGAAATTAAACCCCTGCAATCCCTTTTTACCAGTATCTTTGGCCTGTCAGAGCAGCATCATTTCTTCATGCTGTTCCACCCTTAAAATCCTGCTTTTCAGAGCAAAATGGCCCTTCTATTCAGCACCTGGACCAAAACATTTGCGAGATACCAGCTGATCAGGATTTTTTACTGGTAAGATTATTTTCTCTTCCAAGAGTCCATAAAAACCAGCAGCACATTTTCATAGGACCCCTAACATAATCTCTGGTTACCAGGGAGATTCCCTCAGGGAGTTTTCAATTGAGAATTTTTTTTTTTAATTAAGTTTTTTTTCAAATAAATTTTTAAAATAAGGACAGTTTTTAAAGAAAACTACATTAAATTGCTCCAGCACAGAATGCAAATGTGAATTTCAATAGCAGTAATTTGCAGCCACTCTGTTGTTTGCCAGCACTTAACAGAAGTCCCAAAAATGGTTTGTATTCAGATTGGTGTAGTGTTGATAGCTGTTAGGCATTTCCAGCAGGAAAATTGCCTGCCTGGAACATGTGAGCCCCACGGGAGCTCACAGACACCCCACCAAGAGGCCCTGGCTGGAGTTTTAAGAACGTGTTTGCTGGGAACACACAACCTCTCTTCAGAACCCAGCTACGTGGGAGGTGCGAGGGGCAGCTAAAAATGGGGAGCTGGAAAGAGCCAAAGCCAGAAGCAAACCCACAGACTAATGGGGTTGCTGTGCTGGAGGGCTGTAATGCCCTTCCCTACTTGGAGGGCTGTAATGCCTTTTCCCAACTTGGCATATTTATTATTTATTATTTGCACTCAAAATCTTCTTTGGACTCAGGCACAGGGTGCCCAGAGAAGCTGTGGCTGCCCATGGATCCCTGGAAGTGTCCAAAGCCAGGATGGATGGGGCTTGGTCTAGTGAAAAGTATCCCTTGCCCGAGGCAGGGGTGTGAATCCATAGAGGGAGCAGCAACTCACAGTGAATTTCCTCCCCAAAAGTTTATAAACACATGAGCAAACCCACACTCATGCTTGTTTTCTAAATAACAACACTGGCAGCATTAGGAGAGAGTAACAAACATTGCCTTGTGGGCTCTGGACCAGCCTTGTGAAATATTCCAAACTGGAGCCCTGGGAGTGGGCAATTAAAGGAGATGTGCCCAGCACTCAGTTCCCCAGCACCAGTCCAGTCCTCAGCTGTGTCCCCAGGCAGGGATGCTCCTACAGAGAGCAAGCACCAGAGCAGGGACTATTCCTTGCTCCCTGCTTTCCCAGAAGACATCCCTTGTACCAGGAGGTGAAAAACCGCAACAGGGATGTGACTTCACACAAGCTGAGCTGCAGGCACTGGGGCAGATTTGAAATGGTGTCCATACTAAAAAGCAAGATGAAATGAAATAAACCCTTCACAATTCACCACAGGCTCGCAAAGCTTTACCTGCATTTCAGTGAATTAAAAAGCTGAGTCAGTGTGGTTGTGAACCCTCCGGCCTCCAATGAATGATCCTTTTATGAGGGTGTTTGTCAGCAAAAAGCTTCAAGGGGAAAGCCAACCCCCCATCCCCAGCTATCCCAAACCCTGCAGCCACATGAATGGGATGAGCAGGTGGATCTAGGACAGCAAACACTGAGGAGTTTTCCTCTTTCCAAGGTGTGACAGCTGTGCCATTGGCTTCTTTCTCCAGCATGGCCCCCAACAGATGGCAAGGGAAAGGGACAGGAGAGAGGCGTGCCTGGCAGACAAGGTCTGTCCCACCTCAGCCTTTTCCTCTGCCACAGGACTTGGGGATTTCCCAAGCTGGAAGCTGTCCCTGAACCCACTGCAGAGAAGCCACCAATGATTTTAGCAGTCTAATTCGTTTAGTCATTTTAATAAAACGTTTTTGGTTCTGACTTTCCAACATTGCCAGACTGCACGAGTTCTCCTGGGGCTCCCATGCTTTGAGACCCCAGGAGCCAGCACTGCCCAGACCTGCCCAGCAGCCCCATCCCGACCCCAGCATGCAGGGATACTGAGGAATTCTGCAGTGGATACTGAGGAATTCTGCAGTGGATACCGAGGAATTCTGCAGTGGATACCAAGGAATTCTGCAGCGGTTCTGTGCCTGCAGGAGGCACCACAGCCAGGAGAGAGCCACTACGACAAACACCACCGCATCTGAGAAAGGCAAAGACCCAACAACCTCCTGCAATCTGTCTTTCCAGCCCATCCCAGCAGCTTCCCAGGGCTTCCTGGATCCCTGATCAGGGCCCTGGTGCTCCTCACTGGCCACACTGCCACATGCCAAGGATCAATAAGCGATGCACAGCAGCCTTCGCAGGCACCTCCTGTTGAATAAACTCTGCTCTGGCCCTTAAAAATGTTTACAAAATCAGTGTTTTCTGCATGACAGATGACTGGCTGTTGGAATCCAAAGTGCTGGGAAATCTCGGAATATTCTGTCTGCAAGCCAAAACTTAGAGACAGGGTTTGACCTGAAACCTTGGGAAAGGCTTCCAAGTTTAGGTGCTAGAAGCAAGAATGTAGATTTATAACTTACAGCAGAGTGTATCAAGTAGAGGAAAGTTTAGTTTTAGAGCTTAAAAGTCATAGACGAAGCAAAAGCAGTTACCAAAGGTTAACAAGAGGTTTTGGAATGTAATACTGTAAGGTTTAGGTGTCAAGAGGTGATTGGTTGAGAAAGTTCACACTGTGATAATACTAATTAGCTTAATATTGGTTTAATAACATAAATATCTACTTGGCAGAATTTTATTGGCCCATAAAGCCTTAAATAGTCTGATAAGCAGAAATCTTGTGACTTCTTTGCCATACTGCTAACATCTGTAAGAGGAATCCATTGTCTCTCTGCCTCTGTAGAAGACAAGAAGACTAAACTGCACTTTCTCAGGAAACTCAGAAGTCCCATTTCTCTGTTTCAAGAACACACAAAATGTAAGGTGTAAAGCTGCTATGTGAGAACCCAGAAACTCCCACCTGGCAGCTGACCTTTTCCATCCATCAATAACTTCATACCTGTGGGAAGAGCAGAGTGCCCAGCAGGGTGTGAGGGAGGCCCAGTGATAGCCCTGCACACGAACAGATGGCCATGGGGACAGGCAGGACAGGGCACTGCAGAGCAGGGCTCTGCATGAAACGTGCTTGGCAGTGCTCGGAATTGAAGTTTAAGGAAAAGCTGGAGTTTTTGTCCAAGCAGAGCATGTGCAGCAGGAGGCCTTCTCCCAGCAGCAGCTGCTTGCAGACATCTTCTTGCATCTCTGAGCCCAGCACCTGGCTTGGGACATTCCAGCACTCTGAGAAAGTGTGGCTTTCTCAGCTCTTGTTGCTCCTTCCTTGTTTTCCATCCTTTCCCAATGTGCCAGGGGAATGGCCCTGAGGGAAACAGTGTCCAGGCCTCCTGTCAACCCTTCAAGGCTCCACCTTTTGGAGATTTTGCACTAGGAAGAGCTGCAGAAAAACAAACAGAAAAAAGGGAAAATGGGATCCTTTCAGCTGAAAAAAAAAAAAACCATCTTATTGTCATGGCACGAAAACTNAGGAAGAGCTGCAGAAAAACAAACAGAAAAAAGGGAAAATGGGATCCTTTCAGCTGAAAAAAAAAAGCATCTTATTGTCATGGCATGAAAACTAGTGCTGAACTGTTACTTAACATTCCTAAAGCATCCAGCTTCTGTGTTTTTAAATGCTGCTGAGAAGAAACTGATGGCAGTACTCTTTTCCCAGCAGATATGCAGGAGCAGCAGGGGAAGCCCCAGCAGCTGCTGAGCAGTGGTGCCTTTTCCCTCTGTTTTCCGAGGTTACCTTCTCCTTCCCAGCACAGCCTTGGCCCAGAGAGGGGCATGGATGAGCTGTGGAGTGCGAAGCCCACGGGAGCAGGAGCCCGTCTGATGCAGCTGCTACATTACACAACTGCAGTGTCACAGCCAGTCCAGGGAATGAACAGCCCTTCCCGTGTGGCCAGGGCTGCTCCCTGGGAGCAGTGGCTCCAAAGTTGTCCTGATTCCTTCTGAAGCTCCATCCTGAACAAGTTCCCGCCTTCCCAGAAGTCTGCTCAACACTTTGGGCAAATTCATTTAAATGGATGCCACACAGAGGAGATGACCCTGTGTAAAACCAGGAATCCCCCCACCTCTGACCACCAGGGAGGATTTAAAAAGGAATAAATACTAAAATTCCCTGCAGCTTTGTGAGCAGTGTTGGACGCTGGGTTGTGTAAACCACAGCCCAGGCTGAGCTGCACGTATGGGAATACGAAAAGAGGGCCTGATGAGCAGCTCTGGAGTTCAGCTCCAACTGTGCAGCCAGCTGAGAGGTTGATTACCCACATGAGAGAAACCCTGATCCCTCAGCACCCGGCACCATTTCCACACATGTTTGACAGTCTGAAATCAGGGCTGTTTTAGCAGAGGGCAAGGGGCTGGAAGGGATCAGGGGGCATCCACAGGCAGCTGGGAGGCATCGGGAACAGTGCAGGAAGCAGTGGCTCTGCAGCCCACACAGTAACTTACATTTTGGTCCCTCAGGAAGAACAGACAGCTGGACAAGTTACCTGTCAAGACAGAAGAGCTGAAAGCTCAGGGGGTTGGAACTTTGGGGTCCCTTTCAACACAAATCATGCCACGATTCCATGGACACCTTCATTAATGAGGAACAGTTCAAAGGATGCCAGATTCAGGGGGCAGGAATTGCTTTGAAAAGGAAAGGATGGCCATGGGGACAGGCCAAATATCACACCTGAGGATCAGGTGTGATATTAGACACCTGAGGATCAAAAATATAGGGCACCCAAGGATTTCTAGTGATTTTGAAAGCAGTAGTACTGGAACACTCCCGGGGCTGGAACATGCACAATCCGAAACATATTCACAGAAGGAGCTCCCAAATTGCTCTGATGAACAGTAGGCTGTTTACTGCAGGCTTTGTGAGCTTTTGACATGAGTCATCTGGTAGAACTGAAGCCAAATGAGGGAGCCAATAAGTGAAAATACATGGGCATCGTTAGCAAAAAACAAGAAAAAAGGAAGATGGTGTGTTTTCACCCACTTCGGGGAGCTGACAGACTTTTTAAAGAGATTGAAATACACAGCTCTCCTTTACTGCCCGAGGTCATGGCACCTGCTTCCAGGGATGTCAGAAGCAGCCCACCCCGGATGCTTGCTCTGGGGTCAGCAGAGCAGAGGTTCACTTAGGCATCTCCATTGGTTTTAAAGAGCAGGTAGGAACAAGTTTAACATCAAAAATTAGATGGGAGCATGGCTGCTCTTCAAATTTGAAGTTTAAATTACATTTTGAGTGCCCAGGTTTAGATATTCTGATTCACGAGAAAGCCTCAAACCCACACAAATCATTTTTTATGAGCCTGAGAAGATAGCCTGACACATGCTGAACGTACAGGTGCTTTTTGGCTTCCTTCCCAGGGCGTGGAATCCTGAAGTCTCTGCCCAGACCCCTGGAAGCAAAGTTTTGAGTCAGGAGGAGAAGGGGGAAAAATCCCAAAACCCACCAAGCATCTTAAGGACAGCACATGTAGTGCCTGGAACTCCAGACTCGGGAGCAGTCATCTGCAGCAGAGGGTGATGTCAGAGTGAGGGGACCTGCCCCAGAGCTGCTGCCAGCCCAGAATTAACAGCGTTGTCATAATTCACCCTTTGGCACATCCCAGGCAATGCTCTGCAGGCTCCAGGTGCTGCTTCAGTGCAGAGAGGGAGACACATTCCTGGCACTCTGTCCAAGTGTCCTCCTCCCTGGGTGACATCTGCTCCTGCTGGGCTGAGGTCACCCTTGTCACAGGATCCCTTTGCTTTGGTCTTCTCTCTTCTCTGCTTCTGTTTCTGAGATTTCATTAGTTATGCACAGAGAAAAGAGAAGGGAAAAACATTGAAGGTAATATAAATATCTGCAGGAGATTTAAGAAATGATAAATTTTAGCATTTGTATAAAAATGGCAGCTCAGGCTCCCAGTGCATGCAGCAATAAAACAGACAAAATATAAAACAGACAAATACATGAGATGCTTCCTGTGATTGTCCCAGGTTTGGTTGGTGTATCGTTTTCCTCTTTTTAACTGGTACAGGTTGGTACAGTGTTGTGCTTTGGATGTAGGGTGGGGATAATGCTGGGTGGCCAGGAAGCTGCCGCTGGCCATCACTGCCCTCTCTCCCCCATTTCTCAGAGGAGCAGGGTGCAGCAGGCTCAGGGACACCAGGGATGAACAGTTCCTTCAGTGACTGAGGAAGCTTTGCTGGGGCACCTCATCAGCCTGGCCAGTCTCTGTGATCTACTGCATCTCTCAGCTGCTGCCTCCACAACCACCTCAAATCAGCACAGCCACAAATCATGTCAGGGTCAGCAGACATCTCCAGGGAGAGGTCCCCATGGAATCAAACTGGCTTCTGCAGAGCTAAGGAAGGTTGTGGATTTTAGAGTTTCAGAGCTACAGAAGGGACCTGCAAGTGGCTAAGACCTTCGATACAGAGCCTTAATTCCATCTCAGCTCAGCCAACCCCAGGGTCTCTGCATTTGGTTCTCATTTAAACAAAAGCCAGTGGTGTGGGTGCGGATAGGGTGGGCAGCACAGAGCCGAGCTGTGTCTGCATAGGACCTTAAATCGGAATCACAGCATGTTTAGAGTGGGAAGGGACCCCCAGCTCACACCATTCTGAGCCCCCTGCCGTGGGCAGGGACACCAAGCCCCATCTGCCTTGTTTGTGTCGCAGCAGCAGACATCCCACGAGAGTCCCAAGGTGCTGCCCGGGGACCAAGCCACATGTGTGTGTGTCAGACCCAGCACCCCTCAGACCGTCTCAGCTGGAGGAGGCTGTGCCTGGAAACTCACTGGGAAAATAACTTCAGACAGACATAAAGCAGCAAATGCTGATCCCTGTCCCCTGTAGCCTGGAATACCAGCCCGTTCTGAGCCGAAAGCCATGGACGTGTCAGATGTGTGGCCACTCACTGCCCGGCCAGCAGCAAGACCTGCCAGGGCCAGAGCAAGACGGCTCCTCCAGCAGTGAAACGCTGCTCTCATCACAAGGAGAGGCTGGGCTCCATGCATGGAAGGGCTTTTCTCTTCTCCCACAACCATTCCACCTGGCTGAGGGGCTGCTACTCAGCAGAGCCGCCAGCACCAGCAGGGCTCCGCAATGTCGGGATATCCCCAGCGAGTCGGCAGCGATGTGGAGCAGCAGCCACTTTGGGAAAGGTCAGGATTGACACTGGGCTCACAGTTCCTCTGCCAGATTTTAGCCTGACAAAATTCAACTGCACGAAACAGACACAAAGCCCTCGGAATGGGGCGCTACTGGTGAGAAGCCTGGCAGCACTCATAGAGAGGTCTTTGCAGAGACAAAGATGTCACATCACCTCTACCATCAGTTTGTCTTCTGCAAAAGCACTCAGAATTTAAAAAAACAAAAAACAAACCACCAAAAAACCCTCAACCTAAGAAGAACTCTCCGGGAATTGGATGCAGTTTCTTTCCCCAGTCTGAAACTCTCATGGGCCAGCCCCTTTGCAGGGGCTTGGTTTCCCAAACATAAAAACTGCACAGACAGAAACCACCGACACCTGGATATGTATCAGCAACACACTAACAACTTAAATCAGGTAGTAAAGGTGGAAAGGTAATACCTGGCCTTGTCTGCGCAGAAACACTCTCTTTTCACCCTTAAAAAAGTCAAAAGCACATTAGAGAAAAACAAGAAGGGGATTAAGTGTTCTCCTGTAATGCTCCTATACTGTGTTTGCTTAGATTGCTGGATTAACCAGGGAACTGAATTTCATTATATGCTCGAGAAAATTAATACAAAATTAAATTAATGCCATTATTTGTATTACTGAAACAGAGCCAAAGACAGAAGGAGAAGCATTTTTAAGTGGTAAAAAGGCAATGTATTCCTTCTTCTAATACAGAAGATTATAGAGTTAGGGAACCATTTAAATTGGAAAAGACTTCTAAGACCATAGAGTCCAACTGTTAACTCAGCAATGAAGTTAAAAATAAATCATTTTAGTTCCCCTTTAAATGAAATTCACATCAGCCCTGAGAAGGAACAAGAAGATTGATTTCCTGCCCACAACCTGTGGCAACTAAGACATCTAAGTTTGTAGAGATTGTCCTGGGACTCTGAAACATTATGTAAACCAGGAAATAAGCTAGCTGAGTTCTGCACAGCCATAAACTAACCCCACGAGCACTCCTCAGCTTTACACGACGGCGTTTGGATGAAGCACATCCCTAATGAAAAGAGGAGAAAAGTCTGACTGGACGACGTGGCAATACAGCGTCATTCCCAGCGGTGATGTGAGGCTGCACGCAGATGGAGCAGCTGTCAGATAATCTCTGTGATTAATGCCCAAGAGCCCTTGCATTTGACTCTGTTGCTCTTACAAGACCCAATAGCCATGAAGCAAAACATCAGAAGCCCTCCAGAGCACAAGAGAAACCCTTCTGTCCTCTTCCCAGCCCTTCTGGGGGCAAAAGACGCCCAGGTTTTGCTGCAGTTTATCCTCCAACTTGCATGGTTACTTTGAAGAAAGAAATGTGTAAAACTATGGATATTGATTTCTAAAATCCACTAAGTATGTGTTTGTGTTGACTTCCAAAGGATTAAGCAAACCTTGTGTTGGACTTTGGGCTCCCAGAGCTGTGCAAATCCAACTGAGGGTGCTAAACTAAATCAGCTGGTGGCCAAAGCTAAGCTGCTGGTGGAAACATCTCCTCATCATCTCCTTGTCCAAAGTAATGCCCCAGAACCAAGCCCAAAGCTCACAGGGGGCCCAGAGCCAGCTCCAGGAGCAGCACTGCTGACCCCAAGCTGTGTCCCTCAGCAGCAGCCAGGTTCTGGGATACATGGTATGGATGTCCCAACCCAGCTTCATCCTGTGGGCTCAGCCAGGTACGTGGGAGCTGCACATGAGCAGTGGCTCGGGATGCATGGATGGAGCTCACTGCACTTGTCAGAGGAGCCTGGTGGGAATCAGGACCAGGTTTCTCCAGTGGCTTTATGGGGGTGGCTGTAACAGGGGTAGAAAAGCCCTCTGGGGTCCCAGGAGCTTTGCTACAGCAGCCTCAGCACTCAGTGCTTCAGCCTTCATTTTTCCCTCAGTGTCCTCTTTTCAGCGCTTAACACATTAATTCATGACAAAATTAAATCGGTTTCAGTTAAAAATCTATTTTTATGTGAAGGAGTTTTCCAGTTTCCAAGAGGTTTTTGGGAGAGCAGTGGCCAGCAGTGGCCAGCAGTGGCTAACAGTGGCCAGCCCAACATCTGCTCTAAATAAGATGTTTCATCAATAGCACACACACAGGGCTGAAACATAGATGTATGGATTGAACCATTCAATAATTTCCATAAAGAACAAAACACAGACAACTCACACTGGAGTAATAATCAGGCATTCAGTGAAAGCCCCCCTAAATAGTTCTGTAACTCAGGAACATTCTAATTTTTTCCCTCTTTTTAATTTTGTAGTTGCCCTTGTTTTCTGCCATTTTTTATTGGTTTTCACTTTATGATTCCCTGAGCCTTCCACAAAAAGAATGCTTGATCACTTCTAAAAACCACCGATAAGAAAATTAAATCCCTTTGGCATCACTGCACAGGGTAGTTGCATAACAAACCGAGTATATATAGAAATTGCTTTCCAAGTGTTTACATAAGAGCTTGGAATCACACAGATGTAAAAAAAAAAAATAAAATACCCAACTCAATTTACAAACCAGCCCTGCAGTGCTTTTGTGTCTGATAATGTGGAGTGAGCGAATCAGCTTACTAGAGGTACACAGGGAATATTAGTCTAGTGCTATTTACATAACTGGGAAAAAAAGATTAAATTGGGGCAGACAAGTGTATATAAAAGGGTGATTTGCTTATCTTGGAGAAGATCCTCTGTTTGGCCAGAGACTGGCACAGAAGCTGAAGCTTTAAAATACTCCAAGCTGTCCAAAATCTCCTCTGGTCTCTTTGTGCTGGTTGATGCCCGTTCTGAGATCAGAACTCCACAGACACCTCTGCAAACTCTTGTCAACAGTCTGAGTCACAACACTCAACAAGAAAACCCAGGTTTGTTCTACCAACCTCTCCAAAGACTGAGGAGCACTATCATTTATCTCCAAACTGTTCCTATAATTCAAGTTCTGGGACTTGGAGCATGCTGGGCACCAAGCAAATCAGTCCAATCAAATGTAAAATCGTCTTATGAATAAAATGGCTCCTCTCAAGAACCTTTAGACTTCAAGCTCAGCCTAAGGGCACCTGTGCACAATCCCTGAAGAGAGCAGCACTCACCAGTGTTGGTTTTACCTAAGCTACGCCTTGGCCGTGTTATGTTGATCTCACCCAAACCCCAACCCTCTAAAACCTATCTTTCCTTCTTCTGAGCTCTCCTTCTGCAGCCTCTGGATCCACATAGAATAGAATAGAACTTAGAATTTAATAGAATTTAATTTATTTCCTTCTGGACATTATTGGAACAAACGGCCCCGTTCAGATCAGTTCAGCTTTCTATTACTAGAATGTAGTAGTACATGCATTAAACATTAGAACTGCTGTCCTCCTCCTGGTAGGGACATGAAAAATGCACAGAACATTCCCAATTTGAATTCCATTATTATCCATAATGCTCTCAAAGGTTTCTATTTTCAGATGTCACCATGTCACTTTTCTGAGAAACCTCATAAACCTCTCCCTCTTCCCTTTCTTGCTGGCTGCTTCTCACTGGGTACAAATTCCTCACTGAACAGACAGATTCCACCACTCCCAGCCTGCCTCAAATGAGAAGAATCAAAAATCATCCTGGGCAGAGACAGCTTTAGCTGAGCAATGTACAGACATCTATGGAGAGAGCAGAGACATTTGCTGCAGTCTCTGGCTCCAGATCCCATCCCACAGCTACTGCCCTGGGTCCTTACTTTCTCTATGAAAACCAGTGTTTTCCAACATCATCCAAACAGATATACCAAACTCCCAAAAGGCATTCTCTGAACCTACCTGACAGAGTAACTGGGAACTGCAAAGCTGCTGCAGACCATTAATACAGATGTTACATTTTCTGAATCAAAGCCAGGAGCAAAAAGAAATCCCTGATCTACCCCTCTCCCTCAACCACAACAAGGACACTACTCCAACCCATGCTATCCTGAATTTGTCTCTTCAAATGTTACACTTTCAGCCAATTTAGATCCCCAAATGGGGATTTTTCCCCATTGCTACTCAAGAGAAGATTACAGCTGGTGTGACTCCTGCGGCCTCACTGCTGAGCCCCTCCTCTTTCCCTGGACACATGGAATCCTTGTGTCTGCCAGGGATTTGCCCACCCTCAGCCTGTGGCACAGGTAGGAGGAAACAGCTCAAATTACCCTCTGGCCACCAACCAGGGCTCCAGAGTGACAGAAGCCCTGGCCTCCCATCCGCACAAGGCTCAGCTCCCACTGAGGAAGGATATTTTCCATATGTGGTCCTCAGATTTATCTCACTTCTGAGCTCTTGTAGCAGCAGATGAACCATCCACTAATAGAACACAACTTCCAAGCACAGACAAGCTTCTTTCAAGTGCAGCATTTTATTGAGTGATGGTATCTACAGGAGGTGAACACAAACACTTTGAATCCTTCGTGAGGAAGGATACTTTTTGTAAAAATGGGTGAAAAGGCAGCTTTGCAAAAGATACTGTGCAGAACAGAGTCAAGAAATAAAAATTATGCTCCCTAAAAACCCAATGGCATCCTGCAGCCTGTGAACTCACTAATTTCCAGACTCCAATACAGCAGCAGCTGTTGCTCAATTGTAGGAGACAGGGACAGAGTTTAAATTGTGCCACACAAGCTCCAGAGCATAAAATCTGTTTACTCTTTACTTAATGATGGAGACAGCCTTCTCTTAAACAAGAAATTCCATGAACAAATCTGGTTTGAAATAGCTGTCCCAGAATAAATGCATCCTAAATCCCAACATCTTTCCATTGCCCACCCAAGAGACTCTCCTCTGCCAGGTAGCAGTCAAGCTGATCACGTTTCCACTGCACAAATCCACTCTCTATGTTACCTCTTTCACATGAAAACCTGATTTTTGCCAGATCTAAAAGTGAGCCATACTCCCAAAGCCCCTCCCGTATCAGGCTGCCCCGGAGTTCATTCTTGGGATGCCATTTCTCCTGAGGGCTATTTGTCCAGTGAGCGTCCCCCTTTGCCTCTCTGCTGCCAGAAGCCTTTCCAGCAGCAGTGCTTCTCTTCCCCCCAGCCTGCTGGTAAATCCAGGCAGGCTAGGCACAAGCCAGGAGGGCACCGGGGTTTCGTAACTTAAACGTGAGAACCCACAGCTCTGCAGGAGCGAGGCAAACGGCCATAAATCAAATGGGCAGGAATATCTCAGAACCTATTCCAGAGCACAAGTTCAGAGAGGACAGAGGCTAGTGGGATTCAGACAGCAGGGCACAAAGCACTGAGAGAACCCCAGAATGGTTTGGGTGGGAAGGGATCTTAAAACTCATCCAGTGCCACCCCAGCCATGGGCAAGGACATCTTCCACTATCCCAGGGTGCTCCAAGCCCCCTCCAACCTGGCCTTGGACACTTCCAGGGATCCAGAGGCAGCCACAGCTTCTCTGGGCGACCTGTGCCAGGGCCTGCCCACCCTCACAGAGCAGAATTCCTTCCTTCTTCAGATCAGCAACATAAAGTCTGAGTGAGGAAAAGCTATTGCTATAGATCCCTGGAAAACTGAGCCCCACTGTTGAGCTTGGCTTCCCCATTTTGGAAGTATGCAAAAGATTAAAGTTGAAATTGTTCAAAAAACACTTCAGGTTTGTGCTTGGTGTAACAAAGGCATGAGTCTGGGCAAGTGCTCCTGGAGAGTGTGGCATCTCTGGCACAAAGCTTCTGCTTCACAGGTGCCTCACACATTCCAAAGGAAAAGAGGGCAGAAATCTGTGTCCATTATCACTCCTGAAGTAATGCTTCAACCATGGAACCATTCACTGCCCAGAAGTCACATTAGCAGAAATGTTTTGCTTTGCTTGTTATGGAATAAAAACCTCCTGTTTGCCCTTTTCAAGATGGGCTTGTAACAGGAGAGTGGAGGGAGAGAAATGAGATAGGAACATGGTTGTGGAAGGAGAAAAATCCACTAAACCTCAAAGTCTCAGTGCTCCAAATGGGGAATAGTTTTACTCCTGGAAGTGCTGTGTTCAGGGCACCAGCCCAGATCAGTTCTCACAGGAGTTTCAGGATTTGAAAATGCAAAAAAATCCAAATCCTGTCCTTACAAACTACCACCCCACAATAATCAATCCAGCTTGAAAATCCAAGTCTGTTTTTTTTAAACTCAGAGTAACAATAGTTCTTCCCCTGCAAGCCCCTGTGCCTTGTGGCCGTGCTGCTTTCTGGAGAACTGCTCAAGCTCCCTGTGCAGACACAGACAAGATGCTTACCTGAGCCCCTGCTGACAACCTCACTGTTGGCCTTATTAAGAGAGAGAATACCAGCCACTGGCACAGTATGCAGCAAAGCTGGCAAAAAAAGAGGCAACGTTCCATCTTCAAAAAAGGAAGGAATTCCTGGGAAAACGCAATGCTCAGAGAATGAAACTATACAAAAACAAAGGCACAAACCTCTCCCCACACACACAAAATAAAAGCCACCCAAAAAACCTCACCAAAATATACACAAGAAAACAAACCATCTTACCACCTCTGAAAACTCCTTAACAAATGAAATGAAATGACATGAAAAAGCAGAGATAGGGAGTAGGACAGAGGGAAACATCAAAAGAAAGTGTGAAAAGCAACAGGGCACAGGGCAGCAGGAGGGATTGAAAGAAGGAAAATAGAAATGAGATTTACAGTGTAATGGGGTGCAGTCAGCAGAAACACTCAAGAGATGAGAGGGCAGGGGAGGAGAGGCACATTATTAGAGGCTCAGGTGGGGCAGGAAAAGGTTGCTCTGGCCACAGCTGGACAGGTCAGGGTTGTATCCAGCCCAGAGCAGTCACACAGCTCTGCTGGTGTCTGCCAGGACATGGAAGTCCACAGACTGTGTGGAAATGATGTCTACAGCTTTGTCCTCCAGGCCTACTTTCAGTGTAGTTAACTTCTAATATTGTCTCCCCTTACAGTTTTCTGGGATAAAAGCATCCTTGGATAGGAAGTTGACCAGGTTGTGGTCAACAGGGTGTTTTGTTTTCAACTATTCTTCAGGATACTCTTATATTTAACAGAATTACAGGAAAATTCATCAGGGATGATGGCTGGAGACTTCTCTCACTCACAAAAGTAGGTCTGCTGCCCTGGCACATTAATGTCCTTGAGCAGTGATGGGCTAGGCTGTGGGAGCCTTGGACACTGCCTTGTGCTAAAAGCCAAGTCACTGCCCAGTTCTCCCAGTTCTCCTGTCACTGGTGTCAGCTGCAGAGCCCTGCACTGCTCCCAGGACCTCTCCTTAAACTGATGGACACCCACAGGACTGTTAAAGGGAATTGACCCCAAGACGGTGCTTGTCTTCCACACAAAATCCATCTCAAGTCAGTAATACTAAAACTCTCCAAACACATTTATTTATCACCAATGAAAATACTGTACAATGGCCCAGGAAAGGGGTGGGAAAAGGCAAGGAATTAAGTCTGGCTTTCATCAATGTCCTTGTCAGGATCCATGGCTGCAGCTTCGCTCTCCTGCTGCTGCTTCTTCCAGAGCTTTGCCATAGCCAGGAGTTTGAGGTTGGGTTGATTGGCAGTGTCTTCTGGGAAAATATAATCATAGTACTCCTCCCATCCAGCATCAGACTAGAGAGAAAAATACCACAAAGAGAGTTTAATTTACCTGTTAACGTTGGCTATTAGGAAGTGCTTCTAATAAGAAAGAGAAATTAGAGAAATAATAGAAAATTAAAGCCCATGTGTGCTATGCCCTGCCCAGCAGCTATCTCCATAAAGCACAAAGCCACCAAGGGCTCACAGTCACTACCGCCATCATCTTTCCTTACCCCATCTTCGGCCTGCAGCTTCCTCCTCTTCTTTATTTTCTCAGGCATCAGTTTGTCTATCCTCTCCTTAGTGGCCTCGGTGCCAAACTCGTCCTCGAAGCTCCTCCAGGACTCCAGCAGCATGACCCTCTCCTCCTTCTCCTCGCAGCTGCGCATGGCCTTGTTGGCCTCCTCGTAGACCTGCCGGCAGCGCGGCAGCCGCTCCTCCTGCCCCGCCGACAGCTCAAACTGGGCCAGGCTGATCCACACCTGTGGGCACAGCACACAAACCACAGCTCCAGCCTCTGCTCTGCGCCACCACAGCCAGGACAGAGGGTGAAAACAGCAAAGACGCGAAAAAAAACCCAGCAAATGTCAATGCCAGCAGAAAATCCGTTTCTTTCACGCGAGTGAGATTTGCCCCTTTTCAGCAGGACACAACACCTACATAAGGCACATGGATCAATTTCTTGTGGTTGTTTCAAGTCATGAGAAATCTGTGTGAATGTAGTCAATGTGAGCACCAAGCGACATTGGAAAATCGCTGTTTTCTTTGCCATGTTTTAGCAACCAAGATCCCAAAGCTGCTCAGCAAAGACTTCTGCTTGGAAAAGCTTCTTTCCACCTGAGACAGGCCTGTTGCTTTATGGAATTCAGGAATTTCCCTCTCCCCTCCAGAGCACAGGCATGAACCTGGGCTGATCTGAGCCAAGGCAGCCCAGGCTTTCCCTGCCTGTGGGCCAGGTTCAGGGCCAGGTTCAGGGCCAGCTCTGTGTCCTGGGTGCCCACACACACCTTAACGTGCTGCGTGCGCTGCAACAACCGCCGGTAAAGGTTCCTGGTTTTCTCATACTCCTCTTGCTCAATCTCAAAGTCAATGTAGGATTTCCAAAGCACCTGCAACAGAGAAGCCTCTCATCATGTTCATTCCAAGCACACTGGGAGGGGAAGAGAACAGAATAAGGCGAAATTTCCCTGAGAAAAGGTTCAGGGATCAGGGTGTTCACTGGTGGCACAGGCTGGGATTAGGGCTGAGCAGCACCAAACCTAATGCCCATCAACCACTCAGCTTCCACCTCATGTTTCATCTGGTGGATTATTTACATGCTCATCAGCCACACCGTGCAATAAATACCAGAAAATCAGTCCTCTCCCTGCTCACCTCTGGCATGTCCAGCCGGGGCTGGCCGATAGCCAGCTCATAGATGGCCCGGGCGCGGTCGATGTCCCCAAGGATGGTCTCCAGCTCAGCAAACTTAATCCAGGATGTGCAGTTTTCCGGTGCAAACTCCAGGAATTTTTCGTACAGCTTTCGGCAACGGTCAAATTCACGCAGCTGTAACTCCAGCTCAATGTAACCTTTAAACAGTTTGTTTTTTGGACATTTACCTATGGATGTGCCCTGTTATGCAAAAAAAAAAAAAAGACCAAAAAACCAAACCCTTAGTGATCTTGCAGGAAAATAAAACCCCCACTCGATTTTCTAAGTGTTTGAACTACAACTCATTTTCTTGCACTGTTTGTTCAGCTTGTTCAGGGCCAGTAGCAAATTCAACCAGTGTTTGCAGAACAGTGTGCATCCAAAAACACCAAGAGCCTGGGAAGCAGAAAACACCCACCACTTGTCATTCTTCTACATAATGTGGGCTCCCCATGGAGTGTGAGTGGAACCTGTCCTGGTTCATCAGCTGAGCACCTGAAGGCAGCACGGTACCAGTGTGTACCAGCCTGCCAGGTAAGCAGTTCCCATCATCTCATAGAACAAATGATACCTTAACAAACTGTGGCCCCTCTTGGCACAGAGAATGGCTGCCCACCCCTACCTGCTGGCTGGCAGCAATGGGCAGGTGGAGAATAATGTCTTTACAAAGTATTTTATTTCTGATATGCCTCAGACTCTGAAGAAAACTGTCTGCCCTGAGCCAAGCTGTGAGAGGCAATTCTGGATTCTTAGTTTGAGAATCTCTTAAAACAAGAGTTATGAATGGGCATACCTGAGACAGGCTGTAGTCAACACAGCCTTGGAGTCACTTCTATGGACAAGTATTGTTTATTAAGCAATGTGGCTTCTGCTCCCTCAAGCCAATGTGAGGTAATTGGAGATGGAGTTCCCTTACCACAGTTCTTCTGCACAATGTTCCTACATGTTTAGTACCGTGGAATTTATGAAAAATGGAGGAAACCACCACTAGGGATTACCAGTTTGGTCACTGTTATGGCCCTACAGCTCTACAGATGCCACTGGTATTTCAAAATATGCTCAGTTCTTCTCCACATGCCCTTCATCACTGTTTGGGAGGAAATCCCATCAGTTTGCTCTCAAAAGTCAAACCACCCCAACTGATACCAACATTGGCTTTCTCTCGAAATCCCTGATGAGCTCCTCCTCTGAGCTTACTAAGAATATCTGAACTGAAAGGAAAAGAAGTTTTTCACTTCAAAAGATGCCATTTCTTGCTGCCCCATCACACCCTGCTGTCCCTTGATGGGCTGATATTCAGAGAGTGAAACTGCAGCTCCTGAGCCTGCCTGAAGTCCCTGTGATTGCTTCTGTCAGCAGCTGGGACCGGCACACGGTTTGGCAGGTCCTAATTTCCTAGAGTGAAACCTCCCACTCATCTACAATGCTTTTTAAAATGCCATTGTAAGAACGAGTATCACTGTAAGCCATCAACAGCAGCTTACAAGAACCTGTTAGAGCACTGAGGGATGTGGGTGCTCTGCATTCAGAGGAGCACTATGCAGCTTCTGCCCGGGGCTAATTCATCAGAACAAGCTACATTTCTTTTTAAATCATACATGACAGTAAATGCTGTCCCTTGCAGACTTCTGGATGCTTTAAGTGGATTAAATCAGCAATTTAAAAAGGACTATTTAAGATCTTTTAATGCCACTCCTGTGTTACTATTAGTTAGCAAGTCAATTATGGCTCTGACAAAAGCTTACCAAAGCCCTTCTGGCAAGGGGGAGGTTTTTCTGTCGAATTTCAAACTGTGCATACAGCAGCCACATTTTGGCAAATGTAAACTGGAAGGAAAAGAACAAAGTGCTGTTTAGGTTGGAAAGTCAGTAGATAATACTGTATACATTGCTTAAAAAAACAAGCATTCTGTCTATACAAAATATGACTGCTACTGCAGTCAGATTTTCCTGCTTTCAGTGTTTTCCTGCTGAAAGGTTTAGAGTTCATTATCTAAAACAACCTCTACAACAGGACAACACACTGGGGTGAAAAAAAAATGGCCAGGACAGAAATCTTTTTAACAGGAGAAAATAGTTTTTTAACCAATCATCAACTGGCAAAACATCAGCTATTGCTGAATCAATTAATAGCTAATCAGCTCTTAAAAGCTAGAGATTAATCTGACACTCAGATGACACAATAAATGACAAACTAAAAAAAGAACATGAACAAGGATTTTCTGACATTCCAAGGCAATGCACCTGTAAAGGTTTGGCCACAGGGATATTTTAGTTAAAGTTCACAAGGAAAACAAAAAAACCCCATAAAATCCCAATCAATCAGCCTTGAAGATCAATTGTAATAGGGAAGACAGACCTGAAAGCTGTTTTGTCAAACACAGCTGCCTCAGGGGTGACCATGGAGGCCACTGGATGCTATAAAAGGCATTAACCCAGTTAAGCAGAGCCTCAAGTGCCCTACAGAGACTGCAAGAGACTGGGCTGTGAGCAGCTACAAACGATCCTGCCTGAGGAGGAAGGCAAGCAAGCAAAAACTAAGCGGTCTTCCCTATTTTCTGACTCTGTGTAATTTCATCATCTTCTTACAGTCTTTAGCAACTACTCGGTAATTTGAAAATACTGGTAAAACCCTTGTGTCTCAGGTGTATGAGGGAATCCTGACACCAGTGCTTGCCCTGCAGTTTCCCTCTGTGATGCAAATTACAGACATCTTGCACTCTAGCTTGAAAGCCTCCCCATCCACTTTGTAAGGTGCACGTTTTGAGAAACTGGAAGGGATACTTGAAATTTTAAGCAAAGCCTTCATGAATCTGCTAGCAGACATTTGGAGCTGCTTACACCTCTGAATGCTGGGGGAGAAGAGAACGAAAAGATCTTATCTAGGGCATTTAAACCCAAAATTCAAGCCAAACTGCTGGAGGAGTCATACCTTCTTGTGGGGCAGGAGCTCAAGGCATGCCTGGTACACCTGTCTGGTTCGCTCTGCATCCTGCAAGAACAGGCAGCATATAAAACACTTTGTTTACTGCTCAGATTATGCTGAATTTGAATCCTGCAACAACTGCAAAACTGCAGAACAGTATCTAAGTCAAGCTGGTTAGAATCAGGAATGCTTATCTACTTAGTGTGCACAATTCAAAGGTGGTAGCTTCTGAATCAGCAAGACTTGCCTTTTCAAAGCAAGTTTCAGTGCTAGGAGGCCGTACAATTAAGTAAGGAGTGTCCTGGTTGTGGGAGGAAAAATATGTCTTTTCCTTTAACAGACACTGAACAGGTGTTCTGTACTCAGAGGAGCTCTAATGTTCCATGACTGGAAACAGAAGAAATACTTGCACCGCCTCAAAGGCCACTATAGCAACAACGTGGCTGCTTCACAAATTGTTTCTGTTAACTACAAAACTATTTCACAAGTTCAGGCAACAGTCTGCCATAGGCAGTTCAGCCAGGGCCACCAGAAATACCCACTCAGATTTTTGTTGTCAGTGTGTTTCTGAACGAATTGGGAGTTTGGTTTTTTTCCCTCCCTTACGCACAGGAGGGAAAACCGGAAGAGGAAAAATTCTCAGTATTTAAACAGCAAATCCTGCAGCACGTTACACAAAACCACAAACACAGAGAATACTCAGTGCTCGGTTTTCCTAATAAAGCATCAGCAGCTATTTACTCTGCGGAAAGGGAGACTCCTGAATTGTCACTACTTGCCTTTGCCTCCAGCTCCTCATAGAGAGCGTAGTTAATCCAGAGGTAGATGTACCTCTTCCAGTGGCGCTTCTCCTGGATGGGGGGCACGTTGGCGATGGCTCTCTCGTACACCTCCCGCACGGTCTCGGCGTCCGTGTCGCTCTCCACCAGCCGCAGGTAGTCGAACCACGCGTCGTAGTTGTGGGGGTTTGCCTTCCAGAGACAGGGGAGTGGGGCAACAGCACACAAACTGTGGTCATTAAAACTGACAGAGCCTCATTCTCTACTTAAGTCAGAGCTTCCCTTTTAAAATAGATCACTGGAATATAAATGAAAACTGTCAGGCTTGGGGATGCTTAAGGTAGATCTCTCGGGTTGTAAGCGACTTTCTTTTAAATTTCATTTTGTTTTTCTTTTGCCCTCAGCACTGTCTCAATGAAGGCAATCCAAGTAAAGTGTGAGAAGGGACGAGGAGTGATGAAATGTGCAATGTGGACTGAACAGCAGACAGGTGTGGCAGAGCTGTTTTCTCACAAAAAGCTATTCATGCACAGGTGAGGGGTCCTGTAATGGCTAGTCCCTAATTTAAGTAGTAACTACAACCTAAACTGCATTATCCCTAAGGCTACCAACCTTGAGTTCAATCCAAACCCCTCACCTTAACAATCTAGATTAGAAAGCAGAAACAAAAAAAAGCAGTGAACACAGATACCATTTTCTTCCCCAGGGATGGAATTCTGGCTCTAAAATGAACATTCCTTTGGTGTTTTTTTGGACTGACTTTCAAGGGTAATGTGAAACTTATCAGCCTTTATATCACAAAATACTCATGTCCCTTAAGCACCTTAAGTCCCTTAAGGCTGTACAGTGAGTCTGGAGGGTACCTGTCCCACTTACCTTCACCTCCTCCTCATACTGGAATCTCCTCTTGCTGACAATGATGTCCTCGATTCCCCTCCTGTCTCCGAATTTCTTCTCAAAGATGGTGTAATTCTTGAAGAGATTCTGGGCATCCTGCTTTGGAATTCTATCCAAGGCATACTTGTAGATAACCCTCACTCTTTCAAACTGAAAATATTAAATGCCATTTGAAAAATATTTACAAAGCAGTTTCTGCCCTCCCCCACAGTTTGTCAATGAGCTTTTGGCAATATTTAATAGAATACAGAATTGTGGAACATCCCAATGTAAGTGATTGTTTTAGTACAGGACTAGCACAGATCTCCCTGAAGAGTAAACTCTGAGAGGGAAAAAATAAGCCTGAAATGCCAGCCCCCATCATCTCTTATTGATTTACAGGTTTAGAATATTTAAACCAATTTAAGAGGTTGTAGTTTGGGGTTCACAGAATGTCTTCAATTTCTTAACAGCTCGGGAACCTTAGGGACTGTGAAAACCATCTGGACCAATCCAGTTTTCTATTATGCAGGCCTATAACCTCTTAGAACCTCTCCAGTCTGAGGATACAGATACGAGCCAATGCTGCTGGTCTTGGGCTTGGCAGATCTCCCTTAGAGCACACTTTATTGGTGTCACCAAAAAGGCAACTAGAGGTGAGCAAAAAACTGTCTCCCCAACCCAGACTACAACCACGAGGTGCTGGGAACAAGTATCACAGTGAACGTAAAATGCCTCCAGTTTTGATAATTCAAGGAGAAACACTGTCATGACTCAGATGAGTTATCAGGAAGATCTGACCTCTTTCTGGTTCTCCTCAAACTTGGCAAAAGCCACATACAAGTGCTCATCCATGTGCTCTTCCCCAAAGAACTCCACCGCCCTCTCGTACACCTTCCTGGCATGGGCAAAGTAGCTGTGCTTCTCCTCGAAGCGCACGTACTTGATCCAGTTCTTCACGTCGGGGTGAACGAGGACAAGTACAGCTCTTGTTAAAGAAACAGTGCTGGCTCAGTGGCACACCCCCAGCTGTGTTCTCCCCAGGGACTACCAGGTCAAGGACTACGTCAAACAGCTCCCAGGATGGTACACGCGGGGAACAATAAATGCAGCTGGGAAGAAGACCCTGACAGGTCCAAGCATGCAAAGGCTTTGTGCCTTACCAAGAAATTCAAAAGGGATAAGGGTCAGGGAGAATCTGAGGAGAAACCTGAAACAAACGATGGCTACAAAAGAGTGCATGAGTAGTGCAGTTAAACAGACACTGCTGTGGCAGGACCTGCAGCCACTGCACTGAATCCGGAAGCTTTCCCTAAACATGCTTTTAACTCCTCCTGCTTCCTCCCAGGGTGGTGGCTCATTCCCAGCACACCACAGTGAAAAGGAGCACAGGGATGTTGCTGGACACAGAACACTTGGGAAAGAAATAAAGAACAGAGACCTTAACCCGGGCAGGAGTCACAAGGCTCTGAAAAGGATATATCTCTCGTAAATGCTTCGTGCTCTGTCCACCTCCTTGTATCTCAGCTCAAAGTTGATGTAGGAATGCCAGGCTTGTTCCTCTGGCTGCCACTCCATCCACCGTTCAAACACCTGACGTGACCCAGCAACATTCCCCAGCATCTCCTCCATGTACGTGTACTTGTACCTGGGGAAAGGTGATTTTCTGCGATCACATGGCGAATATGTCCATTCAGGGACTCCTGGAGTGCCTCCTAAGGGCATCCCTGAGCTCCCCTCACCTATTTCCTCCCACCCCAGAAACGCCTGTAGGCACAGCAGTGACTGGCAGCATCCAGGTACACAAACATCCTTCTCTCCCAAGGCTCTTGCCACTTAAAAAGTACAAAACCTTTCCAAAACTTCAGCCTTCCTCCTTTTTTTTTTCAGACTAGCCTGAAGACTTGGAGAAACAGGATAATCTGCATAACCCCAGAAGAGCCAAATGTTGTGGAGTCTTTGGGGCTGGCAGGGGTGCTCCCTGCTCTGCTACCATACCAGAACTGGTTCACCCTGGGCAGGGTGGTGATGGCCCGGTCCCAGATGTTCCGGGCGTGGTTGACCTGGCGGTTCTTCATCTCCATCTCGGCATATTTCAGCCAGAGGGTGACGTTCCTGTAGTCCACATCCAGGGCACGCTCGTAAATGGAACGGGCTCTGGAAAACACGAGTACAGGGCAGGTAAAATGTGCCTCCCAGACTTTGGCGTGTGTCTAAAAAAGGTTTGTAAGAGATGCCTGCAGACACATCATCGTTACCTCTGGATTTCCTTCAGGCTTTCCTCCCATTGTGCGTACTTTATCCAGTTACTGATAACAGTCCTGTTCTTTCTTATGTTATCTTCAAAAGTCTGAGGAGAAAATTACATCTGTAAGTCAGAAATACTTCTGCAGATCATTCCCATCAAAAATGGCCTATGGGGTGTTACTATAACCATTAGGAATATGCTTTCTTTGCTTAGCCATTTTCAAAGCAAAAAGCCCATAAAAACCATGGGTAAATCTGCACAAGCAAAGCAATTCTTTTAAAAGAAGATCTATAACTCAGCATGACTGTAATGTTATTTACTTTCTTTGTTCATGTTCTTCTACAGTGGCTGCCCAGATACTGGTGATAATGCAGAAAACACCTATTAATTGTGTAAGTAATTACCCTTTCAGTGTTCTGAACACGGGCACTGGGGAGATGTTGCTTGCTACCAGATTTTGTCAATCAACACATCTGTAAATTACAGGTTCTGCTAAAGGATATCATGAAAAAGGGGTTTTAAAGAATTGCCGTCCACCTGGAAAGCCCACAGGGAACACAGACTACATCTTGTTTAAGCTAAAATCAGTGGAATTTTAGTGCTTTATATGAGTGTCGAGATTAAACCTGCTTTTTTTTTTTTTTTTTTTTACTGTACCTTCCTCTTCCGGAGTTTGTAGTCGTTTAGCTCTTCAACATCTGTGATCTTCTGCTGCGGAGGCGGTGGGAGAAGCTCGCGCTCCCTCTCCTTTGCCTCTCTCAGAAGCTGCTCCGCTGTGATCTGAACTTCGGCGGGTGCTTTGTTTTTCACCTGCAAGACAAGCGCAACGGGGGGCTCTGTTCACAGCACCGACACAGTCCACTTCCTCCGGCGCCTCGCTACGCGCGGTGCCCGCCGCGGGCGGGGCCGGGACCCGCCGGCCCGG